>NW_021024924.1:2187375-2237756 GCF_004153795.1 Camellia sinensis
CAGCACACATTGATTGAGAGTTGAACACGCAGCCCAAACACTGATTTTCTGAACACACAACCCAAATTGAAGGTGAACACGCAACACACACCGATTGAGAATTGAACACGTGTCGGCGACCGGGAATTGAGACACGTTCCGTCACTCGGAGTACGAAACGTCCCTCGTTTCCCGTGCTCGGGCTAACTCCTACCCCAAGCACAATGCAATATGCATGAGATGCATGAATGCAACTAATATACAACCTAGCATGCACAATGCTATGAAATGGCATACACGATGCACGAGGTAACATGGCATACACAATGCGCTAACATACAATCTAGCATACGCAATGCTATGAAATGAGATGGTATACACAATGCAATATGGGCTTACACCAACACAAGTGGGCCTCAGCCACACTCACATAGGAGGCCATTAGATGAAAATGAGACAACTTGAGATGCGTGCACGCATGCACGCAAACCGAAGACCGACCCTCAGGCACCAAATGCCACTCTAATAAGACATGGCAAGGCATGAAAAATGGCATTCAAACATGCAAATTTCAGCAGCAAAACATGACCCAAAACAGCCCCGAATCATAGGAATATGGCACCCGATGCATGAAAATGGTCCCGAAATGCAAAACTAGGCCTATGCATTGGCCTATAGCTATACAAAACATGCACTATTTGCTTATGAAATATGAAGACAGATTCAAGGCAGTCCAAAAATAAGCACATTTACAGTATTAAGCAAGGCCAAACAGCAAACACAAATAGGGCAAAACTAGCATGTAGAAATGGCCCTAAATGTGAGATAAAGAAGCAACTCACAGCTTCTGACCCCAAAAAGATTAGGGCCCTTCAACAATGTTGAAGAGGGGCCCAAAATATGACCTTTACAGTTTATGGCAAACCGCAAAACCAGCACAGGTATGGCTAAGCTCTCATGCAAGAAATGGGCCAAAAGAGGGGCAAAGAAGCAAGTGGCGGTTGCTGGCCTCAAACACAAAGGGGCCCTTCAACAATTTTGAAGAGGGGACAAAAAAATTTCACTTTACAGTTGATAGCCGGACCCAAAACAGTATGCATGCAAGCCTAATATACTATGCAAAATGGGGCCAAAAAGAGAGATATAACACAAAGTGTATAAAGGATGCCGCAAACCATAAAAGACCCTTAATGAAACATGAAGAGGGGGTCAAAATAAGGTCATTTTAAGTTCGGACTAGAGTCCAAAAACAGAAGCAAAAGAGGCTAATAAATCATGCAAAAATATGGCCAAAAGAGAGATATAAAGGCAAGTAGCAAATGGAGGCCACAAAAAGTGATGAGCCCTTTAACAATGTTGAAGAAGGCCTCAAAATAAGTAACTTTACAGTTTATGACATGCCTCAAAACAGTCTACACGTAGGCCAAAAATACTACACAAGGAATAGGCATACAAGAGGGATAATGAAGCAAGTGCAACAAGGAGGCCTCAAATAGTGTGCAGCCCTTAAACAAACATGAAGAATGGCTCAAAATAAGCCTAGTTCCAGTTAGGGTCGGAGCCCAAAACAGCAAGCAAGAATGGCTTAGATAGGATGCAAAAATAAGCTTAAAAAGAGGGGAAGTGTTGCTCACCCTTGTAGACCAAACTTCAACACTTCTTGGCTTGAGAAAAGATGCCTCCTTAGCTTTGGAAATCGGCTTCAAGTGGCTGCAATGGAGGTTGGAGGTATGGTGCTAGGTGGTGGTGTAGAGAAGGGTGTTGGACTTGAAGGTTTTGAGCTTGGGAGTATAGAGGAAGAGAGATACAAGGCAAGGGCTTAGGGGGGAATTTTGTAACCCTAAACCAGCAGCTGGAGCTGTTGATATATAGGCCAAAGAGGGGGAAAAAGAGGGGGAAAAATGGAGGGAAAATGAGTCAAGTTTCCCTCCAAAAGTGCCAAACCCTCGGACACGGGTGAAGTGTAAAAAGAAATACATGGCTGGAATGCACTCACAGGGGCAAAAATGGCCGCCCAGTTTAAAAGGGGAAAAAATAGTCATCCACCAGGTAAGTGGCCGGCCGGCCAGAAAATGTGGCCGGCCGGCCAGGTCAAAGGGGAAAAGTGGCCGGTCACCCCCTTGGATGAAGCCCCAGAAGTTAGCTTACCAATGGCGCAAACCTTTCATTAAAATTCCTCCTGTAGAAAAAGTTATGCCCTTTTCCGTGAAGCCGCGCAGATTCGGTCCAACCGGACTTCAACCAACCACATCTCCTCCCCCCGGAATTGGACTTAGGAGATTCTTGAGTGCAAAATGAAGCCTCGGAAGTAAGCTTTCCAATGGTGGTGGCCTCATATCTTAATTCCTCTTGTGCAAAGAGTTACACCCGTTTCGGTGAAGCCGCACAGATTTTTCTCCTTCTCGGATTCATGCTGAACCACTTTTGACCAAAAGGAAGTTGGCTTTTCAGCAAAATTGCTGGCCTCCCACCCTCCCACAAGCTTTCTAATAGTGAAAATAAGGTCTCCACCAAAAATGAGCCCAAACCGATGCAAAATGAAGGTTCGGGGGCCGAAACGCGCAGCCCGAGGTCCCAAAAACTGACTGTTAGGCACCAGAAGTGGTGTTCGACCACGAAGTTGGTCTCTCGGACCACAGTGTCCCTTAAAAGGGAGCAAATAAGAAGTATGCCAAAAACTGGAGCAAACAGAGATGGTTAAGCGGTCCCGAACCGAGGCACACGGCCAACGGCTCCGAAAAATCAGAAACCGGACTCCAAACGGGCAAAAATGGCCTACGACCATGAAACGTAGCCTACGGCCACTGAGAGATGATCTGCGGGACCCCTTCCTCCCTTCGTGAAGAGAAAACAAAGAAAACAAAGCCTGGTTCGCAAACCGAGGCAAAGCACGAAAGAGTCCGGAAGTCCGGAGGCAAGGCTCGCAGCCGAGACTCTGAAACTTCTGAACGAGCACATTATGCAACATCACCAAGCGCTCAATCAGTGACGTCTAAGTCTTAAGGTCGGTCAAAAATGGGGTGTCTACAGCGAGACCCCTGTTTCCAGCATATTTGACTAAGTGTTTCATGTGCATTTTAGCATCCTCATTGCATCCTAGGCATTCCTAATCCAAGATTAAGACATAATAACGAGGATAAGACTTAGAAACACACTAAGAACGAAGCGTAATGAGTTACGTATATTCTGAGCGTGTGTTTCAATGTGTATCTGCTATGTGTTTGTGTAGGTCACGTGCCATAGATTATCCGAATCGCCCACTTTCTCTATTTTGCTATCGGAGCCATCTGTGTCTGTAAAGTTATGTAACTTTAATTAGTTTTTGATGATACGAAATGATCAGTTTTCTAAATGCTATGTTTTGTAAGAAGGAATGCTTGTCCAAGTTTCTGAAATGTATTCGTGGCATCCTTCGCATCATATGACATGTGTCCCTTTATGGGTCATTGGAATGCCTTTATGGTCGTCCCTTTATGGGTCATCAGAAACGTCTCTATGCACATGAGTCATCGAAATGCCTTATGGCTGTCCTTTTATGGGTCATCAGAATGCCTTCACGATCGTCCCTTCATGGGTCATCGAATTTGTTAACGCTAATGGATGTACCACGTACTATCATGTGAAATGTATGAACTTTGGATACAAATATGATTATGTATATGAATCTATTTTTGCTTTGGCATTTGATTATGTACGCGACTTTGTTTTTGTATGGATATCATTCAGTAAAACCTTTACTCTGTCATTATTCACTAGGCTTCTGGTCATTATTTATATTATATATGTAGGTGAGCAGGCGCGTGACTAGGCCTAAGCTGCTAGCTATAGAGTTTTGTTTTGTTGACCACCCTTTTGTGCCTCCCGAGGAGGTTCCAGATTAAGTCAAGTCATGTGGCCATGTTTTGAGAATGATGTTTTTAACTCTTGCTTTGTTCTCTGTTCGTGACTCTTGTACAATCTCTGACTTCTGTATAATGGGCTAAGTCCCACTTTTGTTTTGTCTGTATTGGCGGGTGACATAAGATTGTTGCATTATGATGTCACATTTATGTACATAAAAGTTTAAATTATCTGTCCCATGTTTGTCTGCACAGCTCAAGGGATGTTTAATATTGTATACTTGCTTCCGTAGCCCCTTAAAATACGTTAATCTGTTCAAAGGCCTTTGGTAATACCAGGATTATTGGCCGGTTACGACGCTAAACCTATAAGGGCGGGTTTAGGTCATGACATATCCCATTTTGACTGGCCTTAAGATTTGGACGCTTCCTTTTGATTACCCGATGATGAAAACAAGAATGTCTTTCTGGCATAATTATCAGTAAGAAAGATGGAATTTGTGCTTTATTCCCAAACCTAAGCTTGTTTTGGCCAAGTGTTTAAATCCCGTTCAAAACTCTCTTTCGAAACTTTCTTTCCTCGCTATTTTCCAAATGTTTTCGTAGTGTTCCAAGGCTTACTTTTAAACTTCCAAATGAAACATTTTCTTAGGAAATTGAGTAAAGAACAGTGTGGAAATTGGAGGAAGGAATGAAAATTCTAGCGAAAAATCCTGTTTCACGCAATGCAATCAGCCCAGGTCAACTTTTTGGTTGGCTAGCCAGTGTTTTGGCCGGGTGGTTCATCTTTTGGCTGACCGGCCACCTTGCCTAGAAAAAGGGCAATTTAGCAGAATTTTGATGAAAGCGTGTGGGTCTTGCTCATTCCAATTGTTTCTGGATTCAGTCATACACGAGGTATATCTACAACCCCTCTATGATCCTTCTTTGGTCTCAATTGTCAAAAGAAAGGTTGCCATCTTCTAAAAAGGTGGCACCATTTTCAATCCTCCTTGTCACCCACCTTGTCTCGCACCTCCTTGTTTGAGTATTCCATTCATATTCTGTATTGAGAGACAAAGAGGATTAGATAAAAAAAATAATAATAATAATAAAATAAAAATAAAAAAAGAAGAGAAATGCAATGAGAGAGTTAGAGAGAAAAAAGGAAAGTTTATGTTTTTGACCCAAAAACTTCAATACACACTGATATTCCACCTTTTAATATACCCAACCAAGCCCATAAATTATGTGAGAGTGATATTTAAGAGCCTTAATCCAAAAGAGAGTGAGTGTTCTTCAGATTGAGAGAAAAATAGAGAGTTGGAACAACTTTCCACCAAAACCCTGTTATATCACCTAAAAACACCATTCAAACTAGAATTTCGAGCTTTCAAATTGAGAATTGAGAACACACTTCCATAAGCTTGAGGGTAAGCAAAAGGAAGTTTGGAAATCAAATGCTTCCTTAGAAGGTAAATTTTGCACACTTTTCGTTTTCTTATATTTCTTGCATTTTCTTTCCTTGAATTTATTTTCCTGCTTCAATTTCATATTATATATCTATTGTAAGCTAATTGTAAGTGGTGAGTTGAGCCACCTGCACATTTTCCGTTTGTTTTCTAGTATTTTGAACAAAACAGAGCCTTTAGCCTAGCCTGAGTGGCCGGCTAACAAGTTTTGTGGTCAGCCAGCTTCTCTTTTGGTTGGCCAGCCACTATTCTCCAAGACAAAACCCAGCAGCTCCCGGCGATGAGCAGAACAGTTCACGACGGTCACCGAGGCCCCCTGCAGCTTCTATTATTATTATTATTTTTAGTTTAATTAAAGAGATTTTGTTAGGATTTAATTTTATTGTAATTTTTTTCCTCCCACCTGTATTCGGATTTGTAATATTTCAAAGTTGTAATAATTTTCCATCCCTGCTTCTTTCTATCCCGTTCTTTTATTTGCTTTCCCTATCTATAAATATGTAATATATCATGCTTGTCATCATATCCATGCCTTGCGTCCTTGTCATATGCCTTAAGATCCAGCTCAAATTGCATTTGTAGGTTTAATTGCTTATTATGTGATTTTGTGCACTACCTCATGTCTTGAGATGTTTCATATGCCATATAATTAGAAGCCGAATCTATAGTTGCATTTCATGAGTGAGTTGCATTAGGATCTTGTATATAGGGTCATGCATGTTCACTAATTTTGTTTTTATATCTATTTGCACGATGCCAGTAAATTGATAAGTTTTTGTACTTTAGCATCCCGCCTGTGTGTGACTTTCTTACTATGTTTAGCATTCTACCATGTGGCTACTTGCTTATTTGACATAATTCTATACATGCTAGTGGGTGAAGGTTGTGTTATTTAATTTGGAATAAAATTGATTTTCATTATTGCACTATTCAAAACATTTTTAAGATACTGAAATCAAATTGTTCCAAAATGGGCGACACAGTCGATATTTGTTTGCTACATATAGTAAATTTTAGGATTTAATATTAATAATCAGAATATGAACACATAAAGTTAATAAAAATCATATCATGGTTAGTAAAGGCTGATCTTTTGATCAGGTGAATGGGGGTGCTCAATTAATGACCTTTCCCTTTATAACTAAGGTTTAGAGCCAAGCATCTTTGGTTATGAACAACGGCCTTAGCACGAGTCACGAGTTTCCTAATTTTTCTAAAATAAATATTAGGTGGCGACTCTGAGATCTAATGGCGTAGTCTATTTCTGGCAAATATTTTTGCAATAAAATGGATTTTCTAAAAATTGCCAAATGTGAAGTCTTATCTACGTTTCACATTGCATTTATGAGACTAGATCCAAGAGACTGAGGGTCCAAACTGTTAACGCACGTGGGTACCCCTCGGGTGGTGTTACACCGACTATGTAGATATCTTATGTGTTGGACTGAGGTGGGTGATGCACCTATGTTAGGTCCAGAATTAGTTCGAGAAACGACGGAAAAGATTTCCTTTGTTCGTAAGAGGTTGGTTTTGGTTTAGAGTCGCTAGAAGAGCTATGCCGACCGTAGGAGAAAGCCCTTGTCGTTTGAGGTGGGGGACCATGTATTTCTGAAAATATCATTGAGACGAGATTTGATGAGATTTTGGAAAAGCAGGAACTTCTTTCTTAGATTTATTGGGCCTTTTGAGATCCTAAAGCGAATTACGGAGATAGCTTATCATTTGGCCTTGCTACCCTAGCTTTTCGGGGTTCATGACATGTTTCACATTTGTATGCTCCAGAATTACGAGCCTAATCCTTCACACATGCTGGATTGGACCAAGTTTGAGGTAGATGAGGATGCCTCCTACGAGAGACTAGTTTAGGTGTTAGATACTTGGGATCAAGTTTTGAGGATCCATTGGTTGAGCTATTGTGGTGACACCATGGAGTCGAAGAGGCGACTTGGGAACGTGAGGCAAAGGTTTATGAGAAGTATCCATACCTATTTGTTAATATTTGAGACTTGTATTGAAAATTTTGTTCATGTTGTACTATGTGAACATTGTAAATGTTTTGGGAACTCAATTTGTAATATTAGGTGTTGGAGGATTTAGTTTTATCATTGTTACTAATGTGGAAATAAAGTTGAATTTACTGATTTTAGGAAAAACCTAGGGTAATGAATTCACCACTAGTTACATAAATACGGTTTTAATTTGAAAATCAATTATGTTATGGTTCGAACGAAATAATACTTCGCAACTACAAGCTGGAAGTATTTATCAAGAGAATTAACATGTTCAATGTATAGGCATGTACCATCTCAAGTAGTATAAGTCGTTCATTCTAAACAAGGGTAGCAACACGACTTGTGCCTCATAGTATGGCTCGTCCATACCATGAACATGAAAGAATAAAAAACCATTGTATGGAAAAGCATTCAACAATCATAGAAAGCAGAATACTCGAAGAAATAATGGAAAATTATATTAGAAAACTTCTTGAGAACTATACAATGTTCAAACCATTACATAGAAGAAAACCAAAAAGAAAACCAATTTACTTGGTTAGGGTTTCATCAAAACCCTAGAAAGAGGAGCCTAGCCACTCAAGGAGGCATGGGAAGAAGTAGTAGAAGAAGAAGCCTCCATGAAATTATCTTTGAAGCTTGAGAATTCCCTTTCTTCAAACCCTTGCCTCTCATTTTCTCTGAAATATTTTCGAACCCCAAAAATAGCTTCTTTTCTTCCTTTTATTCCCAGTAGAACAAACTTCAATTTTTGCGCACGCAACGCTAGGTGGGTCGCTTGAGCGGTGGTGGGCCGCACGTGCGGTGGAGCTTGGCCACAAGTGCGATGAGGTGGCAGGCCAGGAATTTCACTACTTGCATAGAGAATCTACTTTTGGCCGCTTTTGCACCCTTTTTGCTTGAATTTGTGTGTTGCCTGCCAAATTTGTACAAGTGCACAAAACACATCATCAACACCAAATAAACAAAATTCAAAGATTATAAATGTAACTTAAGTGGCCTTAATGTGGTACCTTTCGGCCTACATCATATCCCCCAACTTACATTTTGCTAGTCCTCAAGAAAAACAATAGAATTAAGAAAAAGAAAATATTCTAAGTCACTTTCGTGGGGATCACGATTGCATTTAGCATATGCAACAAACCTTTAAACCATAAGGTTACCATAAGTGGACGAGTATAGTCTCGTGAGGGTTTCCAGAAATGATACCCACAAACATCAACATTTTTACATCTACCCAACAACAATTAACCACACCACTACACCTAACAATTAACTTATGTGCCAACTGCAGTGTGATATTAAGACATGATAAGTCATTGAAGGCACAGTGGACAATCATAAAGGAATCTATTGAGCAAGAACCACAATTCAATATTACAAAAGTTAAGTCCCTTGTACTTGCGAATGCTTGTAAACACATCATTTGTGCCCTTGGTGTAAAGTGCAGTCTCCATAACTAGTTAACTATCCGTTATAATAGCCTAGTTGTGGCACGCCTTTTTCTCCGTGCCCTGCCTTTCGGAAAGGTTTGAAAAGAAAGGCCTCACAGTTCGGACTCCCGCAGTTTTGAATCTAATCTCACAAGTGCAATGTGAAACTGATAAACACCAAAGAGTCCAAATCTGAAAAATCTTTTTGAAAAATCAAATAATGCCAAAATTAGACTACTTTGCCAGATACAGAGTCGCCACCTAAATATTTTTTGTTTTGGGAAAATTTAGGAAACTCTGACTTGTGCTAAAGGCCACGTGTCCATCATCACCAAAGTTGTCTCGGTTCGGAAATTTAGGTACGAGAAGGGAAGGTCATGAATTGAGCACCCCCGCTCGCCCGATCAAAGATTGGCCTTTACTAATCATGATATGAGTTTTTATAAACATTATGTATTCATATTCTGGTTATTAAACTACCTTTACTATATGATGCGCATAAGTAATTATAGACTAGTTTGCTCAATTTGGAACAATTCAACTCATGTTTGTTTGCGAAAATGGTTTGAATTTGCCATCTCAAATGGACTTAAAGATTGCGAATTTGCCACCAAACATAGCGGGCTTAAAACATTATTTGCTACTCAAGAAAGTGGGCTTAAAACGTACATTTGTTGAATTGTTCCAATTCAAACAACAAGCCTTCATCCACAGGCATTCATGCAGTTTAGCATTCAAGCACATAGCCTCATGGCAAGCATGCTAATCACGGCAATATTCACACTCATGCAAGTATGCTAAAGCGTAAAAACTCACCTAGTACTCCAAGCTTGGAAAACAAAGTTAGAAAAATATGCATGATCCCTAACTATACAAGATGTCTAATGCAACACATACAAAGAATGCAATTAATAGGCTCAGTTACTAATATGGAATATGAATTGATTTGATAAACATGCAATTAAACACGTATTCAAAGAAGTATTGAAGTGAGAATGCAGTTTGAAAGATGCGCCGAGCCTTGGTACATGCAATACAAATGAATGCATGCAAGCATGTGATATGCTAATCAAAACATGACCCTGATCTAAAAATCAAAAGCGATTAAATAAAGGGGAGAAAGATGTGGGGTTGGAAGACATATACATATGCACGCACACTTATTACAACATTACGCCCTCATGAAGGAGGGTCTGAATGAATAAGCTAACCAATTAGCTACGCTAATTAAGCTAACTATTACAAAACTTGAAACTAATTAATTGGTCTAGTTAACTAATTATTACAAATCGAAAATGAATAACTAGTTAACCTAACTAATTATTTACAACACTTAATTAGCTACAACTAAACAATTAGAACATGTATCTAAGCTAGATATTTAAGCGATAAGTAAACTTGGAATGCAAGGGAGGCTCATGCACGTGCTCGGTTTTCACCCGAAAAGGGACTGTCTTGCTATTGCAATGTCTCTGTTTGCACATTTGAACACCAAAGAAGTAGTCCACTTCCAAAACACCTCTACTCCACCTCAGGAACACACTGTGCAAATTTCATTAGTGGCCTACAGGGGGCCAATCGGCTACCATTGGTGGCCGGTCGACCACTGGTGATGGTTGTCGCCCACTGATGGTCTGAGTTTCCTAGCTGCAACAGAGAACAAAACAGAGCAAAACAGAGCATTTCTCAAGGGTTGTTTGCACACTTTGCCTCTTCTTTTCATGGGAAAATCAAAGGAGGGACAAGATTTGATTCACAAACCACCAATCAAACAATTTCATTGCATGATAGCTTGAGAAACCAATTGTGCAAGTTCAATAAATGCACAACAAGACCAAAATGTCCATCACCCTGTCATGCATGATCGAGGGCAATGGAGACCAAAGAAAATGGCATATTTCATCACTTTTGAGTATGAAATGTCCCATATTTCAAAAGTGAAGAATTGAGGGTGGGTGCAGAGATTGATTAAGTGTTGAAAATGAATGATAAAAGCACTAAAATATGCAATCAACTCAAGCCAATGATAGTTAAAGCCTCAAAACACTAAGCTAGTGAAGGAATTAACACTACAACCATGCCATTCAAGGTTCAAATGAAACAAATAACCAAAAACAGAGGCAAAACAACCCTTAATATGGTCTAAAACATGCTGGACTTAAGACATGAAAAGCCAAAACATTAAGCTAAAACATGGGGTTACACTACAACAATGCAAAACAAGACTGAAACAAATTAACTAGCCCAAAATAGAGCTAAAATAGGTTATTTTAGAGGCTAAGACATCCTAGACTTGAGCTAAGTTAAGCTAGAAAAACATGCTAACATATGAAGCTAACTAGGCATGCAAACAAGACACAAGAAAGAGAGGCTAATCCCTCCAATTTTGGACTTCAAAATGAGTTTTTTACCACTAAAAAACCTTTGAAATTCAGTGGTTAAAATGACCAAAAAATTTGATTTGAAAGTGATGAATAAAAGCACAAAAGCTTTACAAACTAACAAGCAAGAAGGGTGAACCACTCCCTAACTAAAAGAGAGGCCCAAACCAGCACTTTTAGGCCACAAAAATAGAGTTTTTTTTAGTTCAAAACCAACCCCAAAACAGTAAGGAAAGATGGTAAAACTAGCTTGCAAAACAAAGTAAATAGGGCAAGTAAACTACCTCTTGAAGCAAAGGGTAATCCTAGGCACAAAACCAAGCTAAAACCACCTTCAAGATCTCCAAGAAGACCCCAAATAACCTCAGCTCAAAGGTAAGAAGATTTGATTTAAGATGTGTATGCAAAAGTGTAGAGAAAACAAGTACTTAGGCATAAAATTTTGAGAGAGAGAGAGAGAGAGAGAGAGAGAAATCTAGAGAGAGAAAGAGATTTTTGCTCTGAATTTTCCAACCCTCAAAAATATGGAGGAACCCCCTATATATAGAAAAACATGCCCTGAGCTTAGAAACATCCTACCATACACGTGTAGGAAGATGTAGCTCATTGTGCTAACAGCTGGCACAGTTGTCAACAAATATCAATAAATAGCTGGAAAAAGAGACTGGTGGCCGTTGGCCACCACTAGTAGCCGACCAGCCACACCAGTGGCCGACATGCACAAGCCATGGCCGACAGCCTCTGGTGGTGGCCGACAGGTCACCACAAGGTTCCAAGCACCAAGTTTTGATCCAAAACAAGGCACAGAAAGGACAAGGTCCAAAGGCTCAAAGACAGGGCATTCCGCCAAGGACTTCGAGCACTCAAAACAAACACAAACAAACATAATCATCATATACACAAGTGATGACGTCCCAGTCTTGAGGACGGTAAAAAATGGGATGTCTATAGTTGCCCCTCTTTAACAGAACTCGAAAGTCATGAAGTGATGGGAGTGAATGTCAAAGCCCAGAGACGACCCATTTTTGACAAGGCCAAAGACATAGACAGACAAACAAGCAAGACAAAAGCGGTTGCACCCGCAGGCTGCCTACGTATCCCTTTGCAAGGAATCAAACTAGCGTAGTGTAGACGTCCCCCGAACGCCCCGGGGAGGAACGAGTCCCCCGTTTCGTTCGATATTGGGCTCACTACAGTTCAGGACTCTCAAATTGTCACGGTTCTAAGTCTAAACCAAAGAGTCCAAATCTGGCAAATCGTTTTGAGAAAACAGATTTTTGAAAGAAGTGCCAAACATGGACTGCTTTGCCAGATACAGAGTCGCCACCTAAATATTTATTTTGGGGAAATTTAGGAAACCCTGACTCGTTTGCCTAAGGCCACGTGTCCGTCATCACCAAAGTTGCCTCGGCTCAGGAACTTGGGTACGAGAGGGATTTGCCACCCTCGGGTGGGCTTAGAAAACATGATTTTGCTACTATCTAGTGGGCTTAAAACACACATTTGATGAATTGTTCCAATTCAAATAA
This sequence comes from Camellia sinensis, assembly GCF_004153795.1. Lineage (NCBI taxonomy): Eukaryota > Viridiplantae > Streptophyta > Magnoliopsida > Ericales > Theaceae > Camellia > Camellia sinensis. The sequence continues at coordinate 2,200,000 of NW_021024924.1, forward strand.
CCCAACATTCACCCACAGACATTCAGGTAGTTATATCACATAAGCATATAGCCTCATGGTAAGCATGCTATTCATGGCAGTCACTCACACGCATGCAAGGATGCTAAAGCATAAAACTTACCGAGTACTCCAAGCCAAAACAGAAGCTAATTAGAAATCCATGCATGATCCTAATTATACAGAAATGCCTAATGCAACACATGCAAAGATACAACTATAGTAGGCTCGGCTATTCTAAACATGGCATATGAAATGCTACAGCTAACATGTATTCAACTTGGAATTGAAAATACAATGCAGTTAGTATGATGCGTTGAGCCCGGTGCACGCAAAACAGATGAATGAATGCAAACATGCTATCATACTGTATGCTAATTGAAACATGCCCTAATCTAACCATCATAAGCGGGTAAATAAAAGGGAGAAAGACGTGGGGTTGGAAGACATACATCACACACACGCACACTTATTACAACATTGCCCTCGCGCAGAGGGTCCGAAAGAATAATACAGTCTCAAATGAATAGTACAGTCCAAATAATTACAAAATCCTAATTAATTAGCGAATTAAACTAGGTAAGCTGTAAACTAGCATGCAAGCTAGGGACTGCCTCGACGTTGCTTCTGATGATGAATGATGCATGTCCGGGTTGCTTTGTGCGGAAATCCATTGCGATGCCCCAATTAGCCTCTGTTTGCAATTGTTCTTGGGATGCGTGCCAAGCTCCGGAAGGCTGCTGACTCTTGATTTGCTGTAACAGCGAGCAAGAAAGGGGCATGGCAAAGTATTTTCACATATATACGCATGACTACCCTTCAGGGAGTGTAGTCCTCGATCGTCGTGCCACCAATCACGCACATCGATGCATGATGGCCGAGGAGTCGAATTGCACAACTCAATATGAAATGAATGCACATATAAACACAACAAAACCTAAACTCCATCATGGATAATCTGGAGTGTCGGTGACTGGGAATTGAGACACGTTCCGTCACTTGGAGTACGAAACGTACCTCGTTTCCCGTGCTCGGGCTAACTCCTATCCCAAGCACAATGCAGTACGCATGACATGCATGAATGCAACTAATATACAACCTAGCATGCACAATGCTATGAGATGGCATACACGATCTACGAGGTAACATGGCATACACAATGCTCTAACATGCAACCTAGCATACGCAATGCTATGAAATGAAATGGCATACACAATGCACAAGGTAACATGGCATACACAATGCTCTAACATATGCACGAGATAACATGGCATACACAATGCGCTAACATACAACCTAGCATACGCAATGCTATGAAATGAAATGACATACACAATGCACAATGGGCTTACACCAACATGAGTGGACCTCGGCCACACTCAAATCAGTAGCCATTGGATGAAAATGAGACACTCGAGGTGCGTGCACACGTGCACGCAAACCGATGACTGAACCTAAGGCACAAATGCCACTCTAACAAAACATGGCAGGGCATGGAATATGGCGTACAAGCATGCAAATTTTAGTACCAAAATATGATGCAAAACAGCCCCGAAACATGGCAATATGGTACCCGATGCATGAAATGAGACCCGAAACGCAAAACTAGGCACACGCAATGGCTTATAGCTATACAAAGCATGCATTATTTGAAAATTAAGTGTCAGGACAGAATCAAGGCAGTCCCAAAACATGCATATTTCCAGTTTTAAGCAAGGCCAAAAAGTGAATGTAAATAGGGCTAAGTTAATATGCAAAAATGGCCCCAAAAGAGAGATAATGAAGCAAGTAGCAGCTAATGGCCCCAAACAATGAAGAGCCCTTCAACAAAGTCAAATAGGAGCTCAAAAAAAGGTATTTTACAGTTTATGGCCGAGCCCAAAACAGTGCACAAGTAAGCTTAAAATACTATGCAAGAAATAGGCCTAAAAGAAGGTTTAAACACAAAGTGTAAAAAGGGAGCCTCAAACGGCAAAAGACCCTTGATCAAACATGAAGAGGGGGTCAAAATATGACTATTTTCAGTTTGAGTCGGAGCCCAAATATGCAAGAAAGTATAGCTTAGATTGTATGCAAAAATAGAGCCAAGAAGAGGAGAAAGAGACTTACCCTTGAAGACTAATCTTTGACAGCCTTTTGGACCAAGTTTGGTGGCTCCTTAGCTCTGGAAGACAGCTCCAAATGGCTGAAATGGATGGTGGTGGTGTGGTGTTAGGTGGTGGTGTAGAAATGGTGTAGGGTTTGGAAGGTTTTGAGGGTTGGAGTGTAGGGAGAGAGAGATACAATATAGGAGGCTTAGAGAAAATTTTTGTAACCCTCAGATAGGAGCTGGAGCTACTGTTATATAGGCAAAAGAGGGGAGAAAAAGGGAGGAAAAATGGGGGGAAAGAATTCAAGTTTCCCCCCAAAAGTGCAGCCCCCCGGATACAAAATCTGGGGGGAAACAGAATGCATATCTGTAAAGTACCTGGAGAGAGGATCATGGTCGGCTGCTTTTCTAGGGTTTAGGTGGCCGGCCGGCTCTCTCCACGGCCGGCCGGCCAAGGGTCAAAAGGGTCAATCAAGATTAATGGCCGGCCATACCAAAAAGAGGGCCTCTCATGTGTGCACAACACAACCATGTGGTCAAAAACTGGAGAAAGTAAACCAGGAGAGAGAAAAGCCCACTTTTAGGAGGGGTTCAAAAGGGTCACACAGAATTACTGGCCGGCCATGTGATATTGGTCGCCTCCCAGGTGTGTACAACACAAATATGTGGTTTGGGGCAAGAAAAAGTGGCCTTAGGGTGGTCAACATTGGCTTTCAAGTGAGAAAAACGGGCGACGGAGGGCGATGGAGGAATAAAACTGGTTGTCAAAACAATTACTGGCCTCCCACCCTTCTACGACCTTCCTAACAACGAAACAGAGGTCCCTACCAAAAATGAACTCAAACCGATGCAAAATGGTGGTTCGGGGGCCGAAACGCGCAACCCGAGGCCCCGAAAACTGACTGTTAGGCACCGGAAGTGGTGTTCGACCACGAAGTTGGTTTCTCAGACCCCAGTGTCCCTCAAAAGGGAGCAAATAAGATGCATGCCAAAAACCGGAGCAAACGGAGGTGGTTAAGCGGTCCCGAACAGAGGCACACGGCCAACGGCTTCGAAAAAAATCGAAAACCGGACTCCAAACGGGCAAAATGGCCTACGACCACGAAACGTAGCCTGCGGCCACTGAGAGATGATCTATGAGACCTCTCCCTCCCTCTGGGAAGAGAAAATCGAGAAAACAGAGCCTGGTTCGCAAACCGAGGCAAAGCATGAAAGAGTCCGGAAGTCCGGAGACAAGGCTCGCAGCCGAGACTCTGAAACTTCTGAACAAGCACAATATGCAATATCACCAAGCGCTCAATCGGTGACGTCTGAGTCTTAAGGTCGGTCAAAAATGGGGTGTCTATACGTAGTTCTAGGGCAAGATGCAAGTGATATGCATGATGCAGAAACATAACTTATGATCATGCAATGAGGTTATAATGAAACATTTAAATAGAAACGCTATGCAATGAAAATGCCATATTCAAACAAACCGAAACATGGTATATCAACCTCAAACGCAAAAGTAAGTAAACACGCCACACATGGGAATTACGAGCCAAACCACATTTCATGCAGAAAGGATGTAAGAAAATTATGCAAGCTTAACTATGTGATGCGCAAGAAAGACGAAGAACAACAAAGTCATCAGGCGTACTCGAGATGTCAACCAAGATCCTAATCCGTTGCACGTGGAAGAAAACAAGGATGGTGTGAACACCGGGATGCACTCGAATGTTTTTAACGGAAGGAAGGTAACCAAAAGATGTTATGAACATCAGGAAGCATGCAAATGTTTTTAACCGTAGGAAGGTAACCGAATGATGGTATGAACATCAGGACGCACGCAAATGTTTTTAACCGAATGATAGTAACCGAAGGATGGTATGAACATTAGAACGCACACAAATGTTTTTAACCGAAGGGCGGTAGCTGAAGGATGATATGAGCATCAGGATGCACACAAATGTTTTTAATCGAAGGGCGGTAATCGAAAGATGACATGAACATCAGAACGCACACAAATATTTTTAACCGAAGGGCGGTAACCAAAGATCATGATGTACACAAATGTTTTTAACCGAAGGGCGGTAACCAAAGGATGGTATGAACATCAGGACGCACACAAATGTTTTTAACTGAAGGGCAGTAACCGAAGAATGGTATGAACATCAAGACGCACACAAATATTTTTAACCGAAAGATGGTATGAACATCAGGACGCAAACAAATGTTTTTAACCGAAGGGCAGTAACCGAAGGATGTGATTTGAAGGGCACAAATGATTTTACCTGGAACTCCTCTGAATGGATTGTACATACAATATCGTTTGTCTGTGTTGGCTCCACTGAATGAACAGTGCATACAATATCGTGCCTGCGTACAAAAGCATGCTATGTAACAACAATGCATTTTCTATGCATGAAACAAGAATGAAAGCATATTCTATGCAACAATAGAGAAGTGCATATTCTATGAAAGACAACAACTGAGATTTAATGGCATGTTCTATGTGAACCAAACAATTTGAGAGCATATTCTATGCATGATTAGTAACGGGAGCACATTATATTCTTGATTCAAAGGCGAATGCATATATTCCATGCATGATTCAAGAGTGAAAGCAATAAGCATGTTCTATGCTAAGTACAAAATGCATGCTCCATGCACGATTAACAACATGTTCCATGCTAAATAACAAAATGCATATTCTATGCAAAGGATTGAAATATGTATTATGTGCAATAGCATGTGTAAAATGCACACTCTACATACGTAATGAGGGAATGCATATGTATTCTAACAAAACAAGTTCAAAAGGAACTTTCGATTCACCTCTCGAAAGAGTTGCAATATGCAAAAAGGACACACCTCATTCAACAAGTGACGAACAACGATCACCGAAAACAATGTTTTGAGCTTCCGCAAAGAGAATTTGAACTCAATAATGACCTTCCCTTGCACCTCTCGTGAACCAAGAACAATAACAGCATCAAAACACAAAATAGAAGCATTGGGCTCTGGACGGCCACCAGGGAGGGATGTCGGCCACCTATTGGCCACCTTTCAAGATTGTTGGCCACCAATGAGGCTTGTCGGCCATTAGTGGTGGCCGACCGGCCATCGATCACAGATCGGGCCATTTTGGTCTTTTCACTTGTAGATCTTTAAATATAGGTCATGGAACCCCATTTCCACACATCTCCATGCCGGAAATTTCACCATCTCTGTCTCTAGACCTTTCTTCTCTCTAGATCCGAGCTTTATACGCGTTTTTCAATGCCCCACACATATTTTCTTCGCTAAACCCTCTTAGTTTACTTCGTTTTGAACTGATTGAAATTCGATTTCAGTACTTTTTCTTGGAGTTTCAACACTTGAGACTTGTTCCCTATGAGTTTCTCTTGAGTTCGGTGCCTTTTCCTGGGCTTTGACTTTTTCTTCCTTTTTCTCCCTCCTAGGGTTTGACTTTTTCAAAGTTTACCCTATTTTCTCAATTTCTTCACTTTTCACTGACTCTTCACCCATATTCTAGATGGTAGATGACATACCATATAATGGAGCTCCTCCAGAGGCAGAGTTCGAGGTGGAGTTTGATTCTGAGGCAGAGCCGGAGCCGGAGCGATTACCATTGCGAGTGAGATCTTTTGATCTGGCGAGGTATCATCCTCAGACACATATTCTGCCTACTGGAGGCATTAAGCACTTCATTGATTTTGCTACTGACGTGTCAGAGGATCTCCTACTGAGGGAGCCAGATTCCCATCTTTTAGCCGTTGCCATTGAGGTACAAACCCTATTCACTTGCACATATGATGTTCTTTACTTGCATTTCTTGTGCTGTCTCTCATCTGATTGTACTACTTTCATCACTGCTATAGCATTTGTTTTCCATTTTTTTTTCAACTAACTGTATTTATAGTGATTCACCTGTCCTCTGCCACAGGGTGACTCTCGCGCATACAGGGGCTATAGGGCCACGACGGCCAGAGATTGGTATGACGAGCTCCTTGTAGGAGTACACGACATTGTTGACAAGGACGACTTCGACCTATTCTGCTCTGGATTGACATGAGTTATAGAGAGCCGTCCACTTCTTGGAGCACTAGTGGAGAGATGGTGGGACACTACCAACTCTCTCCACCTTTCCACTGCTGGAGAGATGACGATGACTCCTTACGACTTCGCTATGATCACAGGCCTAGGTGTAGGGGTGATCCGATTCCTCTCGATCCTGACATGGGGGAGTGGGAGGCTGCTTGGATTGAGCTACTGGAGGTGCGCCCACCTTTGTTTAGGATAGCTATGGTTAGATACAATTGGTTCAAGGAGCAGTTCTGGGGGACTAAGCTAGAGACAGTAGATGAGATAGAGTAGTACGCTCGGGGTTTCCTAATGGTACAACCCTATTTTCGAACAGGGCGAACACTGTACGGTTGTACTTGCTGAGTGCACTGGTGGTTCTTTCCCGAGTGAGTTTCTATGATTGGGGCAAAGCCGGCCTCACCACTTTATACGGCTATATGAGCTCGACCTCCCGCAGGAGTAGACAGTTGATCGGAGGCTACTGGTGAGCCTGGGAGGCACATATCTCAATTCCCTCTTTACACTTTGCATTTTCTGTTCAGCATTTCTTGCTTTACATCTGTTCAACATATGTACTTTCTGGTTTGCACTTTCTATGTATGTTCAAACACTGTATGCTTTCTGGTTTGCATTTTCTATATCTGTTCAAACACTGTATGCTTTCTTCTTTGCATTTTTTATATCTGTTCAAACACTACATGATTTCTACTTTGCATTTTCTATATATGTTCAAACACTGTTTATTGATTACATACCACTGCACTTTCTCCACAGCTATGGGTGTATGCATACTTCCCGACTCTTGCCCTTGAGCCTGTAGTGGAGGTTCTGTTGACGGTTCCTTATTCGCGGGTGTACGATGGTCAGTTTCGTCGTAGGACTCGCAAGCTCTTCACTTTCTTCAGACATTACTTTGACACCGTAGCTGCCCATGAGGTAACCTAAAACATAGTCATCATTTTTGCTCTACATCTGTTCTGATTCACATATTAGCATCTAACGATGGCTAATAATCTATTCGTCTTCTATTTGCAGATCACATAGCAGCCATGGGCTAGGATACCGATGGGGGCTCGAGGCTGGTACACTGTGGCCTTTGGCATTTCACGCTACCGTATTCTATTTGAAGGTCCGGTTTGCCGAGCCTGGTACTTAAGAGAGAGAGTCGTGCGTCAGTCTCTGGGTCTACCTGCTCCGTTCATATCGATGACGCCGCCAGAGTTCATGAGGTCAGCAGACAGCCTATCTATTGACGGGGTTATCCAGTTCATGGTGGGCTTAGAGGCAGAGTACTTCCGAGTTGAGGGAAATTATACAGTCTTCATTCAGACACACCTTATGCCAACTCTGACCGGTGTTCGTGGAGGTGAGGAGGTGAAAGCCTTTGCTGCGAGGGTCGGGCCTAGAGCGACCAGGGCAGGCAGGGCCTGTGAGAGAGGGGCTCCTCAGGTGGGACAGAGGATCGGCTGGCCGGAGCAACCCACTGTACTCACATGTTGGCGGTATACTGGGGAGGCCTATTAGATCTCGATTGAGCCTGCAGTAGCTGGGCATAGATATACCAGAGCTCAGGATGCACCTACGGTATGTACCACATTTTTAGTTTTCCCATCTCTTTCTGATATTTTTTTGTTCTGGACTTTGATAATTTCCAATGCATTTACAGGCACCCGCAGGATACACCAAGGATCTGCTCGAGCTATTAGCCTCATTCGAGGGCATGATATTGAGGAGGGAGGCACTGCTCGGCTTCCACAGCATTCAGGTCATTTCTTCAGTTTTCTTACATTTCAATCATCAAATTTCCACTGACACACTGAAATTGACATGAGAAACTTCCCCACACTACATAAAATACTGCACTTCCATACTGTATTTATACACTGTACTTCCATACTTCATTCATATACTCATTTTGTCCCATACTTCCATCTGATATGCATACTGTGACTGACATTTGACAACTGCCTTTTCAGGTTCCACCCTCACCAACAACACCTACGGCAGCTGCGGTACCAACGCCAGCGGTGCCTCCTCCGACAGCATGGAGAGAAGGACAGGCTCCAGCATGCAGCCGAGGCCGTGCTAGGGGCACCTAAGCTGAGAGTGGCCCTTCAGAGCCCATTCTGAGCAATGATGAGGCAGAGACTAGCGAGGCTGAAGAGGCAGCGAGTCAGCATATTGAGTTATCTAAGAGTGGAGACGATGATACTGGCACGGGTTTTGAGAGCAGGAGCGTTGATGATGAAGTGGGCTCCGAGGCAGAGAGCAGAGACAACTCCGGTTCAGATTCTGATTCTGGTTCAAACAGTGGCATCGATTGGGACAATATCACAAAGTCCTCTCCTCCAAAGAAGAGAACGAAGAGGGCTTCTTGAGCCTGAGGCGACCAGTGCTGATTTTCCATAGTTTTTGCTTAGATTATTTTTGTTAGTAGTGTTTAGCACATGGTACAGATTTAGACGAGTTTTATTTTCTTTAAAAACTTGTACTGCACTTTTGTAAAAAACAACTATGATTGGAATGAAAACCACTGCATTTTGAAAAAGTGTTGTATTTTGCATCATGAGCACCGTATTGCATGAAAATGAGATTGAATTTGATATTGAAAACCAAATACTTGTATTGTCGGAATAGTCTGAATCAGGTAATGAACTGACCAACAACTGAAATACTAAACACAACATATAACTCGATAATAGCAACAAAACAATTTCGATAAACAAAACTAAACAACTCGATAAACAACAAAAACAACTTGAATACAACTCGATGAGCAAAATAAGACAAATACAACTCAATAATCAGAACAAAACATACAAACCTTAACAAGCATGCTAAGACCTAAAAAGACACAAAACAAGACTCCAAAACATACAAAGAACAGAACAAGGCTTATGCTACTAGCACTTTCCAGCACAAGAAGGATAGCAGGACAGAGTGAGAGGATGTCGGCCACGAATAGAGGCTGTCGGCCATCAGTGGTGGCCGGTTAGCCACCAAAGTGGTATGTCGGCCATCACCAATGGCCGGTCGGCCACCAATGCGAGGAACCTCCAGAATGTTGACTCCTGGCTTCCACTCACTACCTTATCTTCTACAAAATGTTTAGACCTCCTAGTTTCTTTATTTCAGCTGCAAATTCTTCACAAATTGACGAAAAACTCTCAAATTGGATTGCAACTTTAGATGGCTCAAAAAAGCTGAATTTCTAGGGTTTTGGCATAAATGCACTATTCCCGCTGAGTCGTTCTCCGCTTTGTTTTTTGTTCCTTCACGTCGCGGCTAGATGTTGGAACCTGATTACGTACGTCTTTAGCCTCAGGGGACAAGAGATGTGCTCAACAATCGAAGAATTTCAAGTGTTAATGGAGTCCCAGCACGATGAGAAAATCTTGCCTCAGCCCCGTTTTGGTCACATCCAAGCTTTGGGAAGGATGTGTGGGCTCACTTTGCATGAGGCTCGATCCTTGGTTCACAATGGAGAGCTGGACATCCCCAGTTTGATTCATCAATTTTCTGATGCCGGTGACCAAAGCGATCTTCTCTGGCAGGGTTTTCGACAACACGCCCTTTGTTTGTGTATGCTAGCACACTTTCTCCTTTCCCCTAGTTTCGGCGGGTCTAGCATTTGGCTAGTTGAAGTAGCCCAAGGTTTGAAAGAGGGCAAGAGTTGCATTGGTTTAGCTTTGGCTAAGACTTTGATAGGCTTAGATGCCTTTCATTGGCGAGAGACAATCAAATCCGCGGGAAGTCCACTACTTCTTCAGGTAATGTTTCCCATCCTTTCCATTATGTGTTTCTCATATCGCTCGGCACTCATGCTCTGTTTTTCTCTCAAAGCCCTTTTCTTACTCTTTTCTCTCAACATACACCTCTCTATTCTTTAATCTCTCTTTTCTTTCATCCCTCCCCAGGTATGGCTTATGGACAAGCTAAAGGTAGTGGATTCTTGCCTTGCATATTCAGCACGGGGCTATTTCTTTCATCAACAGCTAGTGGATTTCCCGAACGAGGGGTGGTGGTGCCATTGGATGTGCAACAGGTCTATTACTGGCATTTCTTGGCTTTGCCCCTAGTTTGATTTGCCCGAAATGAGCTACAGCATGACTCGGTAACCTGGCATTCAGCTGATTGGCTTGACACACTGTGTATTCTACTTTTCATTCCGGTTCAGGCATCAGTACGGACATGACCAGACTTGCCCAGAAGAAAGGGTAGAGTACTCGGCTTCATTCCCCATCCGAGGTTCACAATTAGCTCGATATCCCACTGTTTGGAGGACGAGAGAGCTTCTGGCGAGTGCTTGACTTGGCTTAAAGATGAGGCGCAATCCGAGCCCACTTTTAGCATTAGAAGCTTCCACAAGCACAAACGGGGGACGCAGGAACACCTGACTCAGCTATGCCCTAAGTTTATTGCTTTGATCATACTTTTCAAGTTTTATGCATGTAATAAAAAGCAACTTTGATTTGTATCAAGAGTTAGAGAACTTCGTATTGAAATTAATGAAATTGAAGTTGTGGGCACTGAAAATTTTCCTTTTGGTCCAAAAATGGTCTAAGTTGTAAAAAGATTAATTTGACCAAAATCAACTTTTATTAAAACTTTTCAAAACCATTTTCGATAAGAATCACAACTTGACACACATGGAATCTATCCTCTAGATGCACAATCTCAAATTTAGAAATGAAAAATTGCCCCTTGATTGAATAGCACTGCTCGGCACTATAGTCAGCTCTTCTCTTAGAGTAAGGATCACAATCGAACTTTCAAATAACAAACAAAGAAGGATGCCTTGATCAAACACATGGGCACAGTTGATTTGGAGGTGTTTATGGTCGAGCTTCAGAATGAAGTTGCCTACGTATCCTGAAGATGGGAATCAGGACTTACGTAGTTCGGTTCAGGTTGACTCGAGTATTAATTTTCTCCTTTTACACACTAACCTTTGCCAAGGCTTCCCTTTCTAGGTTTTCAACCTTGCGAGCTCAGTTTTTTATTTTTTCAATTTTTTGTGCTCTGACTTTTGCCTAGGTCGCCCTTCTGGGTTTTCGGCCTAGTGAGCCTCTCAGGGGTAATATTTCTTCAACTTGTCCATGTTGATCGGTTGGAAAAATTCTAGGCCATCCAGGTCCATCAGAATAACAGCTCCACCCGACCAAGTAGTTTTGATGATGTATGGGCCAGTCCAATTGGGTTTGAAGTTGCCCCTAGGGTCATGGATGGGAGCTCGGTTATCTTTCAATACCAAATCTGCTTTCCTATGATTTCGAGACTTAACTTTCTTGTTAAAAGCACCCTGACAATCCTGCGTTGATAGCCTTGAACATAGTACAGTGTTTTCAGCCTTCTCTCATAAAAAAACATCAGTTCTTCGAACATGCTCTGTTGCTAGTCCGCTTCTGCTATCTGGCACTCAGCCATAACCCGTAGTGACGGAACCTCTATTTTAATCGGCAGAACAACTTCCATCCCATAAACAAGAGATTACGGAGTTGCCCCAGTAGATGTCCGAATTGAAGTTCTGTAGCCCCAGAGAGCAAATGGCAATTTGTCTGGCCAGTCCCTATAGGTCTCAACCATTTTCTACAAAATGTGCTTGATGTTCTTGTTGGCGGCCTCAACAGCTCCGTTGGTTTGCGGCTGATATATAGATGACTTATAAAAAGCCACGTTGTATTTCTCCAACAAGTCGATCACTTCTTTCTTGAAATGAGAACCCTTGTCTGAAATGATCTCATTTGGGACTCCATAATAACACATGATGTTGTTTCGGATGAACTTAGCCGCATGCACTGCTTTCAGCACTGCATGAGACTGAGCTTCTACCCACTTCGTGAAATAATGAATTACCACCAGAATGTATTCGTGTCCATTTGACCTTTTCGGTGTAACTGTCTCGATGACGTCAATTCCCTAGACTGAGAAAGGCCATGGTGAAGTCATGTTGTACAGCTTCGACGGCGGGATATTCATGCGATTTGCATGGATTTGGCATTTGTGGTAATGCTGAACAAAACCAATACAATCCTCCTCCATGGTAGACCAGTAGTGACCTTGCCTAAGAATCTTTCTGGCTAACATTAGTCCGCTCATGTATGCTTCGCACTCTCCCCCATGGATGGCTTCCATTAAGCGCTTCGATTCCTCTGTGTCGACACATAACTTGTGCATTCCCAGATGACCTCTCTTATACAACTTACCTCTGCAGATGATAAATTGAACGACCATCCGTTGTATTGTCTTTTTATATTTGGAATTTGCCCATAGTAGATAAACCACTTTTTCCAAGAAGTTCCAGATATCATAATACCAGGTGTTTTGATCTTGCACTTAATCTATTGCGGCAATAGTCTCGTAGGCTGGCGTATATTGCTGTTTAATGATGATCGGACGCATCCGGACTCCCAACGGGATGTCTATCGTAGAAGATAGAGTTGATAAAGCAACGAACCTGTTGTTCTCTCTTAGTAGATGCGTGAAGGTCAGTTTCTCAAACCTAGGAATCAGAACATCCAGGTTCTGGTGATAGATCTTCATCTTTTCTTCTTTGACCTTCCAGTCTTCGTTTGCTTGAGACACAACTAGGTTCGAGTCCCCGATGACATTCAACCTTTTTGCCCCTAGTTCCAGGGCGGCTTCCAAACCAGCGATACACGCCTCGTATTCTGCTTCGTTGTTAGATACCTTGAATCGGAGTTTGAAGGCTAAAGGTATATGGGAATTGTCAAGTGCTATCAGCAACACCCCTATCCCATAACCGTACTGGTTAGACGCTCTGTCAAAGTACATTGTCCAAATCTCTTTCCCGATTTACAAAATAGCTTCATCTGGGAATAGGTATTCTACCACTTCATCTCCTTTCATTGGGTGATCCGCCAAGAACTCAATTACCGCTCTCTCCTTGACAGATTTGCGAGTGACATACTTCAGATCAAATTCGGAGAGGAGAAGCAACCAACGGGCTAGCCTATCCATAAGCACTGGTTTCTCAAAGAGGTATTTGATGGGATCTAATCTCGAAACCAGAATTACGGAGTGAGCTAACAAGTAGTGCCTCAACATCCTGGTAGCCCACACTAAGGCTAAGCAAGCCTTCTCCAGTGGGGTGTAACGGGTCTCATAGTCCAGTATTTTCTTGCTCAAATAGTAGATGGCTTTCTTCACCCTATCCTCAGATTCCTGAGCAAGCATGCATCCCACTGTTGTGTCTGTTACTGACAGATACAGAATCAATGGCTTCCATGGCACTGGAGGCGACAACACATGCGGGTTTTGTAGGTACTGCTTGATCTGCTCAAAAGCAAACTGACATCGGTCATCCCATTGGAATTTCTTTCCTTTCTTCAGGAGACCAAATAGCGGTTCACAAGTCAAGGTTAATTTAGAAAAAAAAAAAACCGTCTTATGAATTGCACTTTACCCAGAAAGCCTCGCTCTTCCTTTTCAGTCCTTGGTGGTGGCATTTCTAAGATGGCCTTGATTTTGGAAGGATCTACCTCGATGCCCCTCTGTGTGATCAAGAAACCCAGCATTTTTCCTACTATTATGCCAAAAGTGTACTTCTATGGATTCAACCTCAATCTGTACTCTCTGATCCGTTGAAAGAATTTCTTCAAGGCGGTGTAGTGGCCCTCTCTTTCCTTGGACTTGACAATCATGTCGTCCACGTACACCTCAACCTCTTTATGGATCATGTCATGCAGAATTGCGGTTGCAGCTCGTTGATAGGTAGCTCTAGCATTCTTCAGCCCAAATGGCATCACCCTGTAGCAGTAGGTTCCCCACGGTGTAGTGACGGCGATTTTCTCTCTGTCTTCGGGTGCCTTCAGAATCTGGTTATACGCAAAAAATCCATCCATGAAGGAGAGCAATGCATGGCCTGCGGTGAAGTCCACCAATTCGTTGATGTGCGGTAGAAGAAAGTCGTCCTTCGGACTTGCTCTGTTCAGATCTCTGAAGTCCACACACACCCGAATTCTGTCATATTTCTTCGGCACCGGAACAATGTTGGCCAACCAAGTTGGATACTCAGATACTAACCAGAATCCTACGTCTATCTGCTTGGTGACCTCCTCCTTAATCTTCAATGCCCAATCCGGGCGTATTCTCCGCAACTTCTGTTTGACAGGTCAGGCCTCCTTTGTGGAATTAGATTCCGGCTTACTACCTGACTCAGAACTACTAGACAGGAAGCCCTCCTTCAACTGCCAAACGTGGGATGGTGCGTCAGATGCATCCAGAATACCCCAAGAAGGGTTCGCACCCGGTTGGTCTCCGATCATGGAAATCGTTAGGTCATCCCCCAAGCTCTTTGAGTTGATCTGAGGATCTGAAAGGAGACATGCCAATGCTGCTCCTACTTCAAGTTCACTGCTGTGGGAATCACTTTTTGTGCTCTTTATAGCCTCAGCAGTTTGTTCAGTTTGTTCCTCTATGTCAGTCTCTTGCAGCTGCAAGTTGAAGAAAATCTCAAAGCCGGGAACCCGCTGCTTCTTAGAGTTGAACCAAGGTTCATGGAAACCGCAGAATGGGAAGTCTTCATTCTCCTGAACAAAATAGCCGTTCAGGGTTCCTCGGATAGGTCGATGCACAAGTTCATAGCGCTTCCCGATTTGCTTTGCTCTGGCTCTTCCGGCAATTTCTTTCCCTTTCCTCACCCAGTCCTCTTTGGTGGGCATATAGCCAAGACTAAAGGCGTGCGGGTTATATGGCACGTTGGCCAATTCTTCCTAATCTCATTCCGGGCATGTGTTGTAGCTTATTCATGAGATATACAGATTGGGCACTAACATAGACTCTCATCAACAGCCAAGATATTCTACACTACCCAGGCCTCAGCCAAGGTAAACCTCGAAATGAAAACATCCTCCTCGCCATGTACAATCTCCAGCACAGGTGCAGTGACCTCTAGCGGAAGATGTATAGATGAATTGCCAAAGACAATGGACACCAATTTCCCGTGGGGGTACTTTAGCATTTGGTGGAGAGTGGAAGAGACAGTTTTCACTTTGTGCAGCCAGGTAGCAAGTTGAAAGTGGCAGGCACATCCAAGACGTGGAACTCAATATCCTGTTGAGCCAAGCCCACCTGTACTCTAATCTGCACTGTTCCCATCACCTCTCTGCTTGTATTGTCGTATGCCCGGATCATCTAGGTTATAGGCATGAAATCAGCTGGTTTCAGACTAATAGCATAAGCCGTACGGCAAGGACAGACGTTGATTGCCAACCCGGTGTCAACCAATACCACTGGTACCCACTTTTTTTGGCACTCTATGGATATTTATAGAGGCTTGTTGTGTGCAGAGCCTTCCGGTGGCAATTCCTTGTCGAAAAAGGTCAAAGTTGGCACATTGCCTCCTGGGAAGACTAATCCCACCAGTTGCTCCAGGGTAGTCTCAATGGACAACTTGGCTTTATCTATCGCCGACAGTACAGCTTGTCTGTGCACTGGCGAAGCCAAAGTAGCCCCCAGATAGATATGTCAACATGAATCTTCTTCAACTGGTTCAGCACAGCCTCATCCTCGAATTGCTTTTCCTTTTGTTTCTCAGCTTCTTTATCCTTCCCAGATGCCTCGGGTTGGTCCATATGCGGGGGTTTAAAATATCAGCCATTTTGTGTCATGTGGTCGACTTCTTCCACATACCAGGTTTTATCAGAAAGGTCCTCAGCCCAGTTCTCATCAGTATGGGCCAAGCGCAGGTCATCGTCATCACATCAAATTCTTCCGGCAGCCGACAAGCAGTTGTCCGGCTTCGTTCGGGTCGTCTTCTCATCATAGATTTTCTCCATAGGGTCTTCGGCCTTTTCAGCCTTCTGTTTGTTTTGATCCACTTCTTGCTCAAGGCACCTCAATGCGGTTTCTTGCTCTGTAGGTGTAGTACTAACTATGCCCCGCTCCTGAGCCACTTGTTCTGCACCGGTGTTTTCTGGCAGTTTACCTTTTCCATCGTCCGTTCCGGCCATTGTAGCGGTTCCTGCTTTCTGTTGTTCTAGCTTCAGTTTAGTTCCCTCATCTACATCGGATTCATCACTTAGTCACCCAGAATTTTCTGTTGATCTGTTCAGATCAAAGCAATCAATATGCACGTCCCCTTGATCTTGCTCATCAAAGAACTGTAAATTGTCTATATCCTCCTCTAGGTCAACTAGATCATCTAATCCCTAGTTTGGTCCATCTTCTCGGACTACACTGACCTCCATCCCAGTCGGCAACACCACTTCCGGCTTATCTTGGTTGATTGGCACAATATAGCATCTTGGGTTGTACATCTCATCAAATAAGTCCTCAGAGCCCACGGACAATGAACTGACATTCTCCACAAAGGCTAACCTCCCTTTATCTTCCACTGTCACAACCACTGGTTCAGGTTAGAGTGAAGACGTGCTCATCATGCACAAGTCTGTGCTCACAGGGATGAACAACGCCCGCATAGGTTGGTGGGAAGGGGTGATGTATATACTGGGGTCATAAGGGACAGCTAGTGGATGGATGAGGTTTATGTGATGGGGTGGAGGGGCTTGATGATGTGGTGGAAGAGGATTTGTAGTGATGTTGGGTTTTTTAGGAGGTGTTATCACTTTATTCTCAATGAGATCTTGAAGCTCATGACGTAGTCTGTAGCACTGATCAGTGCCATGACCATGTTGTTGGTGAAAAGCACAATATTTGGCCAGGTTGTGTTTAGGTGGGAGAGGATTGGGCAGTGGGCATTGTTCTAATGGTTTAAGAAGCCCTTTTTTGATTTGGACCCTCAAGGCTGCAGATAAGGACATATAGAGCGTGGTAAAGACCCTTTGGCCCTGGGCCTGATGGCTTGAAGTTTGTGAGGTAGTGTTCGATGTACTGGCAAAGGGGTTGGCAGTCTTGGGTGTGGTGGTGACCATGCTTACATCCGAAGGCCATGCAGTTGCGCTACTGCTAGCAGTCGCATTGGAACTGTGTGTGAAAACCCCTTTGGGCTGCTCCTTCTCATCATTTATCAACCCTTGTCTTATTGCATCCTCAATGTGAACTTCTATCTCATGGAGATCGGCAAAAGTGAACAAGGGCAAGACAATCATCTTCTACAGCAATCTACCCTGCAGGTTGCGGACTATCATTCTGATTTGATCTTTTTCGGATGGCCGGGTAGTCATCATAGAAGCCATGGCCCTCCATGGAGTCACAAAGTTCGAGAAACCCTCATTCGGTTCTTGGCAGGTAGCTTCAAGATCACATGTAGTGACCTCGATATGTGTATTGTAGGAGTACTGCACTACAAAGGCCTCGGTCATTTCATCCCAATTGCTCTTCACAGAGTCTTCAAGCTTGGCATACCAAATGGCCGCTATACCTGACAGGGTTCGGCCAAAAAACGATAGTTTCTGCAGTCTGGAGAGACCCATTAGTCGTAGGATATCCGAAAATAATCGTAGATGGACCATAGGATCCCCAGAACCATCAAACCGGTCTATGTGCGGCATCTTGAATCTATCTGGAAAAATCACTACCGAGTCAGTATAGCCATCCTTAATATCATGGATTGAATTTATGCCATGTGCCCGTTTGAAGAGCTTTTCTAGCTTGCTGACCTTCAATGTAGTAGGGTCAACCTCAAATTCAAATGGCACCTCTATCTAGTAAACTGGTGCCTTGGAGGTCTGAGGTGGGATCAGATCTGCATTTTCCTGGACATTAATTGTGACCCTGGATGCATGGGATGCAGAGGCTATTGCCGGTTGGGGTTGCTGTTGCTGAAGCCTATCTATCAATTTTGCTTGGTGGGCTGTGATCTCAGCTTGGCGGGCTGTAACCTTAGCTTGGCGGGCAGTATCTAGCTGCATAGTCTCAATGGTTTGCTGGAGCTGACGAAGCATATCTTCCATGCTGACTGAGGGATGCTGAGTTATCAGAATTGGTGAATACTCTCTTTCCGGAGTAGAAGTAGACGACTGGGCCTGAAAAAGCGACTGCTGGATTGGTGAATTATGCCAGATCCTCCTCCGTCTGGTAACCGGTGGGAGTGAAACAAACAGTGGCTGTCCCCTGACAAGATCCTCGGATCTACAAATCCTTCTAACTCAGGTCTAGAGTACTTGGGGGGTAACAGAATCATCAGAAGCAATGATGAAAGACTACCTTGCAAAAAGAAAATAAAGCAAAAAAAAAAAAAAAAATAATCAGAAACCGCACAGCACCTCGGCTCAGATACAAACAACACGCAGTTGCAATCATAAGTTGGAGAACTGTACTCAACATTGATTTTTGCCTCAAAACTGATACCCAGACTTGTAACTGATACATGCATTCCTGTAGAGTTTCACTCTAAATATCAAGCAAGTGAAAGCCAAAACACCCCTATGATGGGATAAGATTATCCTGTCCTAATTTCGTCAGGAGCCAGGGATTCACCAAAACAAATAGTTTCATATAATTCCTGCATTTGGGTAAGCAACCTATCCTAGTTTGGAATAGTCTCTATGGTTTCCGATATGCAACTAGGTCGATTAGTAAAAAAGGGTACCTTAGCAAGACTACCTAATATGCCTCTCACACCTAACATCGAGAAGTGAAAGGAGGATCAAACAGTATAACGGTAGTTCAAATCCAAGGGTTGTGTTCCCATCGTGGCAAAGCCCGCAACCGGTCAGCCTTTTGGCAAGCTTTTCCAAGCAAGCCACCAGCAAACCGCTCAGGAATAGCAGATGGGAAACATTGTGACTTAGGCGCACCGATGCAAATGCAAATGCAAAGAAACACATAAGGGTAGATAAAATGGCATATCATGAGTTCGAGTCAAGTTCTCTAAATCCCCAGCAGAGTTGCCAGAAACTATGGCACGCCTTTTTTTCGCGCCCTGCCTTTCAGAAAGGGTTGAAAAGAAAGGCCTCATAATTCAGACTCCCGCGGTTCTGAATCTAACCTCACAAGTGCAATGTAAAACTGATAAACACCAAAGAGTCCAAATCTGGCAAATCTTCTTGGAAAATCAATTTTAAATCAAATAATGCCAAAATTGGATTGCCTTGCCAGATACAGAGTCGCCACCTAAATATTTTTTGTTTTGGTGAAATTTAGAAAACCCTAACTCGTGTGGAAGGCCACGTGTTCGTCATCACCAAAGTTGCCTCGGCTCGGTAACTTAGGTACGAGAAGGGAAGGTCATGAATTGAGCACCCTCGCTCGCCTAATCAAAGATCAGCCTCTACTTACCATGAGATGAGTTTTTATAAACATTATGTGTTCTTATTCCGATTATTAAACTAGCTTTATTATGTGATGCGCACAAGCAATTATAGACTAGTTTGCTTAATTGGGACAATTCAACTCATGTTTGTTTGCGAAAATGGTTTGAATTTGCCACCTCAAGTGGGCTTAAAGATTGCGGATTTGCCACCAAACATAGTGGGCTTAAAACATGATTTGCCACTCAACAAAGTTAAAGCCTCGACACAGAGGCGCATCCTGGGTGGCTTGATAAAAGGGCAGACTTTACACAGAGGATCTTAATAGGGAAAAAGCTCCATCTTCGAGTCTTGGCATAACAGGTCCACGAAAGGACTCCTGAGGCTAGCCTAATATTGGTCTCTAGATTGATCACCTACATACATATAAAATACAGAGTAAGCGAAGCTCAATAAGTAATAATACAGTAAAGAGGTTTAAATGAATGAGCCCAACATCATAGTAAGCATACTAATATAAATCCATACTTTTCTTAAATCTCATTTATAGAACAGCTTGTGGTCCACAAAATAGCCTCAGGCCCAACATTTATCAGGATGGCCTAAGGCCTACATATGATACAAAATGGCCTCGGGCCCACACTTAGTGTAGAACGACCTTGGGCCCAACATAGTAATAGAACGGCCTCAATCCCAAAATATTACCAGAATGACCTCAGGCCCAACATATGATACAAAACGGCCTCATGCCCATTTCATATATCATTGTCAGCAAATGCTCAATCACTTCAATCAAAACACAAGTTGTCCAAAACTTATCATTCATGAGCGAAAATATATAAATCATAACATTTATGTATCAAAATAAATATAAGTGAACATATCTTTACAATATTACTACACAGTGGTTTCCAAAACTAGTTAACTGGTCCTCGAATCTTAACTTCCAATCACAATGCGCATAGCACAACATATCGAAACATAGAATTACTCTCTTGATCAAATTTACTTCTCCTAATCTTTTCTTAATCAAATAAACAGATCTTGTACTTTGCTCAACCAATTATTTATGTTCTAAAATCATTAGTCCTCAATGGGTCATAATTCATATCTCGGAAAATAAAAAGAAACAAAAGGAAACTGGGTTAGGAGAGGAAATAGCACAAAACGGTTAACAAGAAAGTGAACAATCTTTACTAATTTGAACATATCTATTTGTGTACTTCAAATTTGGATATGAGACCACCACCACTGGAAACTAGACTTCCAAGGATTGAATTTAGGGTCAAGAATCACTTAAAATAGAGTCCGGAGGAGAGATATGCCTATTCAAAGTTGGGTTGAAATAGGCGAGTTCCGCACGTGCGAGACCAAAACCGCACGTGCAGGAGAGTCAAGGCGCGTGCGGGGGCACGTGGAATTATTTCCGAATACAAAATGTTGTTGGAAATAGACTTCCGCATGTACGGAAAGCTCCACCGCACATGCGGCTTTGGGCAAAATGCTACTGCCAAAAATGTTTGTTGGTTGTAACACTTGTTCTTTTATTTTCCAAGATAGGTTTCAACTCAAATCACTCAAAAACATGTAAAACTAATAGAAAACATGAGATTATGATTGTTTTCTAAATCAAAACGTCAAAAATACAATGAATCTTCAAGCAAGAAAGGTCAAAAACCTTGTTTTGTTCTTTTTCGAACTTTTTCAAAACTTCTTCCAAATTCACATAAATCTTCATTTTATATATAATTTTATGAGTTCAATCCATACAAAACTTCAAGATTAAGGCTCCATTTCTCACAATGAGCCTCAAGATAAGCAAATATAAGGGAATTAACTCTCAAATCTAACAAGTGAAAGGAATCCAAGTCCAATTTCATATACTCAAAATGATAAAACCAAGTAATCTTCTCCCTTAGGGTTCCTACTTCAATTTACACTAATTTACACCATTCAACTTCTTAATTCAACCTAGATTATATGATGTCATGAGGAATGCAACTTGTATTCATAAAATTAAAGGAAGATGCTTACCTTAGTTGGCTAATTTGTTGTACATTAGCTTACTTCAATGTTCTCCTCAAGTTTCCTCTTCATTTTTCCTCTTTTATTCTCTCTCCCTTCTCTCTCTCTTTCTCTCTCTCTCTCTCTCTTTCTCCTCAGATTTTTGTGTTTTAAATCAGGATAAAGATGAGCTCAAATGGCTTATATCACTTATCTATATATATATACACTTCAAGGTGGCCCATACACACCTTAACGAATCAGACGAAATAAATTTTAAATTAAACTTCCTGAAGATCCCAAAAATTCCAATTAACCTATCCAAGTACACCATTTCAGTTTCTGAACCTATTTAGTCCATCAATTTCAGAGTCCGAGTTGAAATCACACAAGATAATTCATTCCAAATCAAAAATTTACCAAAATTCATATTAGACTCTAAAAATCATGCTGATCGTATCTATGTAGTCGGTTTTGGCTTATCACGTCTCTAAGGACTTCAATTTTTAGTTTAAATGACGTAATTTCAATAGATTTTCTCATAACTGACAGATACAAATTTATAAACTTGTAATTCACACATTAAAACATGGAATTTCACATCAAACACGTAAGCACACATATAATTGCACATATAATGAGGGAATTAAATCATATGAGAGGGTCGGGTTATTACACCTTGATTATTCATTCTCTAGTTGTTCCTTGATAGGAAAATCAGATCGTGGCTCCAAGAACCAAAAAGCCTAGAGCTAGAGAGGCCGGACAGTCATCAAATCCTAAACAGGCATATCCCTCTACTGACTTCCTCTCTCAAATGGAAGAACAAGGATTCACCGCCATGGTCAACCAATCCACTATTCCTAGCAGAAGAGTAAATCTAGCACTAAAGTATGATGACTTGCTAGTCCAAAGACTTGAAGTCATGTGGTGGACCAACTTGATCAATTTACCGAAAAAAGTATATCCTCGTCTTGTTTCTCTCTTTACGTACACCTCAAGCACTCATACAAAGAAGAGGACAACATCATCATTGACTCTTATGTCAAAGGCAAATTTATTGAGTTTGACGTTTCCACCTTAGCACAAATCCTTAGGGTTGAGCTAGGTGATCACCAACATTACTTTCAAACTGATAAACAAATGACTCAACGAGTTGGTTGTATTACTGAAGTTTATTCTACAATCTGTACTGGCAAAATCACTGGCTCCCATTTACTTGCTAAACACATTAAACCCCATCTTCACCTTTCCATAGATTTTTATTAGAAAATGCCACTCCTAAGGCCGGTCATTATGATGATGTTCCTATCTTTAATGCCTTTCTGTTATATTGTTTTGAGGTTGGTCAGGGCATTGATTTAAGTTATATCATTATGAGGGAAGTGGCTATTGTCTCATCCTCTCGAGACAAATCTTTACCTTTTGGAGCCCTATTAACCAAGATTTTAAAACACCTCAAAATTAGTTTTTCAAATGAGTCTGACTCCAAAATAGCCTCTAAACATAAGTGAATATACTATCAACTGGACTGGAGGAAGTGATATTTTGCATAGCAGTTTGCATGCTCCTGATGCACCTATGGAGGATCCTCAAGAAGAGAATCCGAATGACATGCCATCACCATAACAGTCTCCATCTCTTGCATATTGGACAGATTTTAAGGCTAATCAGCGCCTCCAATTGGAACAACAAATATCCACTCAAATGGCTAACTTTGGAACTCAACTAGAGGATTTTGTGCAAGCTCAACACTCTTTGATTCAGCAATTCGGTGACTTTCAGGTAGCCACTAAACTTCGTCATCAAGCCTTCAATACCCGCATTGATCATATCGAGAACCGAGTTAACGGCATCTATCAGCGATTTTATCTTTTACCTCCACCTCTATGTCACGCCCCACATTTTATTACTCGGAATCCATTACCAAATTCATTAAGTTTATTCAATTTCAGAGATAACATGTGAAACTCTTTACATCATTTGTAAGAATAAATAAAGATTCTCTCATCCGAAACGCAATTCAAATGCAACATGTACATAACTAAATAAATTGCCCCATAGGCTTACATCTTTAAACTAAAAGAAAGGGTTTAATCCTTTTTACATTAATGGCATTCCACCCGTAAATAAAAGGCCCCATGGCCAACAGTTAAGGAAGATCCATGACCTTGTAACGCTTCTCGAGATACACCTGAAAAAGATTAACAACGTGGGATGAACATAAAGTCCAGTAGGGATCTCAACATGATCCTCAACAATAACAACTTATAGATAGCTATGATCATGAATACTTAGTCTCATACCGTATAAGTAATGTGACAAATTATAACCAAAATATACTTACATATATACTTTTCTAAAAAACATTCATTTCTTTCGTTAATGTAGACAACTCGTATTTCCTTCCTCTTAGCACCATTTTACCAAATTTATATGACAAATAACAAATTCTTGAAGCAAGACTCATACCAAAAACCTTTTACACTTTCTCACCTTTTTTAGACTTGCACTTGATTTGACTTTTCAAAAATATGTTTACGAGTAACCAATTACTTTCACATTTCTTATAATCTCAACACATTACTCACGTCTACTTCCCACACATCCATGCCCATGCAAGTATACCTTTAGTACGAAAAGAAACACGACAAGCATCTAACAACTATCTATTTCTACAATTTCAGCAATCCGTCCTTCCAACAACCACAACCATCATAACACATGACATACTCAAATATACCGAAGCTATAATAATAAATAAATTCGGCTTTACTTACCTCTAGCACGATAAGCTAATGATACATCTTTCCACAATGAAATGGCAATTTACCAGACATCAGCTGGAAGGGAATGGTACCTCTGATTCTCAGCTCAGCCAATTCTCTAGGTGCTAGCTGGAAGGTAATGGTACCTCTAATTCTTAGCGCATTACACTTTTCCAACCATCACATTATATAACATTCATAGACCATTCGAGTGTACTACAGACACATAACCATTTCAACATTCACAATGTCATCCTCCACCGATGACCGAGGACAAAACTTCTAAGTAATATGTATTAACGCATGAAATACAATAATCCCATTCTTACGAGGTTTTAAATCCAACGACAACAATAATGGTTCCAAGATTTTCAACTTATACCAAGTTTTCTTTCTTAGTTGTAAAAGAGTCAATTTCCAAACTTCATTTCCAAAATTTCCAATTCACAAAACACCAATTATATATATATATATATACATGCATTTAAAATAAATAAGACTCCTTTCTTCCATTTCATCCAAAAGCTCAACCCACGGACAACAAGGTCGTAACCCGCTCAATTTCAACTCAACGAGGGTACTACCCAAAATTCCTAATCTCATGGTTAAATCCCCATTTTAACAATTAACAAATTATGACTTCGTTATATTCAACTATAATCAACCCAACACAAAGTAAAATGTTAAAATCATAAGACCCGATTTAATCACAAATAAATTACCAAGTCATTAATCAAATTCTTTAATTCACAACATGATTATCTCACCATTTCAACCATTTTCACCTACCAAGCATTACTACAAAAACAATTTGGGCTTTACTTCTCTCTATCCATAACATGTTAATCCATTTTCCCCCAAAATTAACTCAACAACAAGCTATTTCCCAAATCTCAACCTTACACATCAACACTTAGATCCCCCTATATGATTTTCCAAAAAGATCCATAACAACATGATTTTTATGCAATAGAACATACCACATGTCTATCTATAAGAGAGATATTGAAAAAGATCAAAAAAATCCCTGCCTCAAGAGAAAAGAGGAGAAAACAACCCAAAAATCATCGGCGATGAAACCACGAACTACTTGGATCAATAGAAAGCCCTTGCCATGATCTACAACCTTTCTCAAAGGACCATGGTGAAAAGATCACTCTAGGTGAGTAGATCTAGAGATCTTGGTGCGAAAAGTCAAGTTTTAGAGAGAGAAGAGAGAATTCACGATTTGAGAGGAAAAGAAGAAAAAAAAGTAATGAGAGGAAAGTGGTTTTGGTCTATTTATAGTAGTAGAGAATTGCCCTAAAGTCAAATAAAAAGGACAAGTCAAAAACTCCCAAAAAGTAGGGCCCAAACCAACCCAAAAAGCTAAAAATTATACGCAGGTGTCAACCCTTCAGACAGAAAGGCAAAGAGTGCAACAAGCAAGTTGTTGACCCTTCCCAGACTGGTGTCGACACCAACAAATAGCAAGCAACTTCCAAATTTAGCAATACACAAGGGTCGACCCTTCCAGACTGGTGTCAACCCTTGTGGCCAACAACAAAAGGAAGGTGTCAACACCACCAAGTCCGATGTCGACCCCAGAACAAGATTTTTAAGTTCCCAAACAACTTTTCAACATAAACAAGCGTGAATAAACAATCCCAACAAGTTTAAATTAATTTGTAGTCCTCCAAAACCAAGACACAACAACACCAAAGATTCTCAAAACAAAACAAGGGATTCAAATACACTTTCCAAAAGTTTTAAAAGGGTACAAGTGCTACACTCCACTTGATGATACCCTGTGAACTCCGTTTCTTATGTTGCTTTTGATAATATCACAGGGGGAGAAAACGTGGCAATCTTTTTTGTTTTGATTAGTGATCTTTTTGCTTTTTCCTTAAGAACATAAGACATAAATTTTCTTATTCTAGTAAGTTGTGCTTAAAAGGTAACTTTAATTAATCTAATTTATGTCCATTTTTGCTTATACTAATCTCTATTGTTTTTGAGCTAACATTCTGTTAGGCAAATATCCAAGGGGAGCATGACTTGAGGGAGAGCTTTACTCATTTCATACAAATCAAAACATCATGTTGTGTCATCATCAAAAAAGGGAACGATTGTTAGACATATTTGATTTTGATGATTGTTTTTGTTTCTATTTTGATTTTGTGTTTTGATTTATTTTGATGAGTTAAATTGATCAAAATTAATCTATGTCAATAATCTAATTTTGTTGGTTTTTGAGATCAAAACTAAGCTTAAATAAATGATGAATTAAGACCAAAACAAACACTAGAACGACAACAATCGAAGCAGCCAAGCCCACAAGGGATTGACCAGCCAAACGACTGGGTAGTCGACTAGTCAAGCCAAAACTGTGCCTTTTTGCTCTTGGACTTTGGGCATGCATGGACGTCTAGGTGGATATCTAGGTGGATGACTAGCCATGGCATTTTGGCCTAGTTTCGCTCCAGTTTAGTTTTGCTTCATTCCAGACATCAGACCAGTAGTATGCTTGACGACCGCAGACGACAACCTTGATGATCGGGATTTCACGGAACATCTAGGCTAACATCCGTGAAAATATCTTGGCAGACGTCCTACAAATACAAAGCTTGGCTTTGGACATCCGAGCAGACGTCCCTCTGTGCACTGCTGCATATATTAGTCTGTACTAAGGAAATGAATAAGAAATGTTTGGCCCATTCTCCTCCCATCACTCAACAGAAAAACACACATAGGTGACAGAGACTCTATAAAGCATCAATTTAATATCATCTTATCCCATCACTCAATGGAAAGAATTAGATGGGCACTGTTAGAAGAGCTGAAGAATAGAGCACTAAACTTTTTTTTTTTATATATACAAAGCTCTGTGAAGTATACTAATACAAATACAACGAGCTAGAAAACATTCATGATCATTCATCACTCTTATACTCTCAAATCTCTAAAGTAATCTTCATCTGTATTTCTTCTTCTTCTTCTTTAAAAATTAATCTTGAGCTTTCGCTTTAAGCATTTACACATGTGAAAGGTCTCTTTACTGGTATAACTTAAAACTTCAATCTTTGTAATATTTCTTGAGAGAGTTCCATTACAGCTTTTCTTGAAAGCAAAAACATCGTTTCGATTTGTAAGAGTGTAGCACAATGTTCTTGAAACCTTTAGAGTGATTGAGAATCATCTAAGGATTTCAAGGTTCTGAAGGCCTATAAAGCCTGTGTAAAATTTGTGGTGGATTGCTCTATTTGTGAAGAAGTTGCTGGTACCCTTGTGAAGCTAGAGAAATAGTGAAAAATTTCAAGTGAAGCTTGAGGAGTGGATGTATGCTTGATTAAAGCTGAACCACTATAAATTTGTTTGACTCTTCTTCCCTTGTCTCTTTCCATTTCATTTACTGCTATAGTTGATATTGTTACCTGTTGTTGAGTTCATCTCAAGTTCTTCACATTTCTATTATAAGCAACTGATAGTTCATAACCAATTCAGTTTTCATAACTATCTAATATTATTGTGTTAATCATTTGGCCTTTATAATATATCAAATATACTCATTGCCATAATTTATCTCTTCTTACCATTTGATATACTTGCTATATTTGTTGATCTTGTTGATTAAATTTTTATTAGGTAATTGTTAGCATTTTAATCATAGAAACCTAATTTACCCTCTTCTTAGGTTGTCTTTTAGGTAATAATATGACATTTACGTGTGATCAAGAATAATAAAATAAGCCACACATCATTTAATGAAAACTTGTTCCATCAATCCATTAGGAATGAAGTTAGTGATGCCGTTCTTGTAGCTCTCCGATAAGAAGTGTAAAGCCAATTCCCTTATTTCACTATTAGTGAATTAAAGAATTAATGCTTTGACTTCTCATCTGTCTATTTATGCTAAGGAATAGGGTAAGGAGTCGGGAACTCCCTCCTAGCTCTCTGTCCATAGCCCGCAAAACCGTAGGGCAAAGAGCCTATGAGAAAGTGACTGAAATAAGTTGTTAGTTTGTACAAAAGTTAGTTACGGAAATAGTATAGCTCATAGAGTATATATAAGATATTGCTCAAAGTAAATATAAGATTGTTTCCTTCTACTGCTAAGGGAAGGGAACAACTACTACAACTAATAATACAGTAATCCCTTACTCTATTATCAATACAAATAGCTCGGAAATTACAAATAACATAAGCAATATGCCAATTACAGTTAGAACAATACGGATATAGTGCATGGCAAGGGAAAAAAAAAAGAAGAAGAAGAATGTTCTTTGTTTAATAGCAAGAAAAAGAAGAGGGGACAAAAAGCCAATTGGGCATAAGTTGCAATTTCCTTAATATTCGTAAATAATGAAAACAATACCTTTAGGGCCTGTTTGATTCCAATATTAGAGCATATGATTGGATTGTTAATCTACTAATATGCACATTCTTGCGTTTGAATAGCATAAATGACGGCCGGCTTAGTAATACATAGGACTTCTCATCTTACAAATTCATGGGATATTCAATACCATATGGAGGTAAGTATTAATAATCCCACACATATATATCATACTAATTAGTTGGACAATCAATCCAATGGTTAATATTATTAATCCTATTACTATTACTCTAATTGAACAGACCCTCAATAGCTGTAATAGATTACAAAACAATTATGAAAAATATTTGTAAGAACAGCTAGTATCAAATATTATATTAAAAACTTCAAAGATGACACATTATCATAAGGGATTCCTCTCATTTATTTAACTTTAATAGTCTTTTAATTTCGTCTAGCAATCTCTATTTAATTAATCAAATCAAGTTCATGTAAGAATGCTTATCATTATCATGGCAATACACTACTAAAAAGTATAGTTTCTCAGTTTCTGTCATGTTTTTCATAAAACTTAAAAAGTATTATTTTATTTTATTGTAAATTACACTTACCTCTCCTGAGGATTCTAATAATTATAAGGACCTACCTTGAGGTTTTTGAAAATTACGCTAATCTCTCTTACTTTAGTTGACAATATACAAATACCTACATTCTATTAACTTTTCCTTATACACCATTAATTTTTCCAATGAAATGCCCAAAATACCCTCTATTTGCTCTTTTTCTTATATCTTTTCCTCCACCAACCATTAATTATTCTCTCTTCCAATTTGCAGCTATTCCAGCTATTGGTTCCTACTTGTAGCTCAATTTCTAAAGTGAAATTAATGTATTAAATTTTTTTTAATGTATTTTTATGATAATGTTACACCTTTTTTTTTTTCCTTATCGAAATGTTACTCAATATTTTATGATTGAATAACATTTTCATAAAAAAATAAATAAATAATACTACCATAAAAGTACATAACCATATCACAATTGTTATAACAAATAATACCTAATAATAAATTATCATCAAGAAAATTAGTTAATATTTGCTACAATTTTTTTTTATTATTTATCAAAAAAAAATACATAATAAAATGGGTGATTCTTATGCAAACTATGATCCTTATGGTTTTGATTATCACTAATGTCATAAATTAAAAAAATAAAATAAATAGTCATAACCAAACACAACATAAGGTATAATCAAAGATATTTTCGATTATAACCAAAATAATATGTCATAATAAAAAATTACAAATGCCATAACTTGGGCATATGATACACACCGCAAAATGGTGTGCGTATTATAGAATTTTCTTAACAAAATACATAAAAATAATATACACATTTTTTTATATTTTTTTACCGTCTTCATATATATATATATATATATGGCAAGATTCTAACAATCTGCAAAAGATGGGCATACAACTTCTTTCACCCAAAATCACTAGACCCACCATAAAAATTTGATCAATTCAATTCCTATTTTTTGATTTCTCATTCATTTAATTGATGTTCATCATTCCAAATTATTTATTTATTTATTCAATCAAACATTTATGCTTTATCAAGAACATTAAACCCAAATGAGTTTGATTTCAAAATCACTATTCAACCCAACATAAAATTAAATCATGTTAATTCTTCATTTTTGGTATTAATTAGTTTGGAGACATAAATTGATTGATACAATTACCACCACCACCAGACCATTTTTGGTATAGAACCACACAACCACACCATTTTATTATGTATTAATTTGATAAATATTGCAATTTTTTGTAGCAAATGTTATCTAATTTTATAATGGTGTGATAATTTATTATTAGATATTATTTGTTATAATAATTGTGATACAATTATAGTATTTTTTTTTGTTATCAAAATGTAAGTCAATCATAATAGATTAAATCATATTCCAAATTACTGAGTAATATTTTGATAAAAAAATGCATAACTTTATCATAAAAATACATAATTGTATCATCAAATATTTTAAAACACAATTTCACTTTAGAAATTGAGTTATAGACATGAAGCAATGGCTAGGATAGCTACAAAGTGAGAGGGAAAATAGGTAATGGTTAGTGAAGGAAAAGAGATAAGAAAAGAGCAAATAGATAATATTTTTGGCATTTCATTGCAAATATTAACGATATCTAGGGAAAAGTTAACAGAATGAAGGTATTTGTATATTGTCAGCTAAACTAAAAGAAGTTAGTATAATTTTCAAAATTTCAAGGGAGGTCTCTGTAATTATAAAAAATCTCATGGGAGGTAAGTGTAATATGTAATGACCCCAAAATGCGTATAGAAAGTCATCCTTATTTAATTAGGGGTTAATGTGTTTTAATTCAACTATATCTATCGGAATTAAAGAATTATCTGCTGAGTTATGACGACCTTTATTGTATCAGCTTGAAATTTTTTACCCTCCGCTCGAGCATGGGCTCATTTTTGACATTCTTATTGGTGTATTTGGAATGTTT
Source organism: Camellia sinensis (assembly GCF_004153795.1). Taxonomy (NCBI): domain Eukaryota; kingdom Viridiplantae; phylum Streptophyta; class Magnoliopsida; order Ericales; family Theaceae; genus Camellia; species Camellia sinensis. Next base: position 2,230,959 of record NW_021024924.1, read on the forward strand.
TTATCCTATTTTGGGGTATTGAATGAAGTGATAATATGATGGTAAGTTAAGATTGGACCAAAGAATTTAGTTTGGATAGTTATTTTACGACCAACTGTCACTCATTTGCCCTTTTCTTTTTCCACACTCTAAATATGAATGTGAGGTTAGAACCATTGGAAAGCTTATTTCCGGGGCTTCGATTTCGACACAAGAACGACCTCGAACGGAGTCCCAATGAGAGAGTTATACCCATTTGAAGTTTTCGCATCTGTGCTGGAAGCAGAGCCGCACGTGGGGGGAATAGCGCCGCACGTGCGGTCTGTGCGGGACAGCAGCTCTAAAAACGGGATTTTTGGACCATTTCTTGCAATTTCTTTTCCTCTCTTCTTCTCCCCTCTTCCATGTCTGAAACCCTAGCTTCCAAAACCTTGATTTCCTCCACTTTTATCAACAAATCCTCCATGGATCTTGTATCAAGGATGGAGAACAAGAAAGGGTCAACACTTTCAACCGATTGAATTTTGAAATTGAGGTGGAATCTCATCCAAGCTCGCTCCTTTGTTTTTTCTTCGAGGTAGGGGTTCTAGATCTCCTCAATACTTACATCTATGGATAGATTTATGGTAACTTCATTATATTAATGCAAAAATCTTCATTTTTATCATCTAGGGCATATTATGAGATTTGAGGATTTAGAGTTTGAGATGTTGGAAGTTAAATTGGTGGGTTAAAATGATGAATTGTGAATCCTAGATGTAGAATCATTGGGAAAATTGAAATTAAAAGTGGTGATTTAAGAAGTGTGAATTTTTGTTAAAAATCCTCATTTTTCTTGAAACCCTAGGTTGATTAATGATGATACCCAATGTTTTGGCCCAAATTGAAAGTAGAATAATGAAATTGAGGTGTTGAATTAGATGTGTTCAAGTTTAATTGGAATTTGGAAATATTTGGAAATTATGTTTAAAATTTGCGAATGAACTTTGTTATAAATGTTGGAATTCATGCTATCATGGAAAGGAAAAATTAGGGGAATAATTTAGTAAGGATATGGATGACATGAACTCGGTTTTGGAATGTTAAAATGAGATTCAAGGGTTTATTTTGTATTATGTTGAATTGCAAATGGTGTTAATGAACTAAATGATGTTGTACTATGATGAATTATGTTTGAATTACGTGACTTGTGTAGGATTAGCTACAAGGACGGATCACACACCTGAACACTGTGAGTAGTAGTACAAAAATGTACATTTTATCTACTGTTGACAATTATTGTCACTAATGCTCTGTTTCTTGTAAGTGTTATACAAACATTTATGACAATTGGAAAGCAATGTGAACTTATATGAACGCTGAAAGATTCGCGTCTGTCGGTATGATTTTGGAATTCTCATGTTCTGTTAATGACGAATATTAGCCATTTGTTATTTATTAGCATATTATGTTATTTCTTAAAGAATAAGTGGAACCTATGTTCATCCTTGAAGAATGATATTTGTGTGAATCTAAGATTATGTTACGAAGGGACCCAAGATCATTTAGAATCTATGATATGAATGTAAAGGTTTACCATCAGTATGCAACCCACATAAGAATATGAATTATTCTATTTTGTTAAGCGCATGTTAATGGCATGATATAACAAGAAATGCTCTGTTTTCTATTAACTTAATGAATGATTATTCATATATGTAGAAGTATTCACATCATCTTTAGCACAAGGCCCTCACCCAGGGGTAATGATACCGTGGTTCAAATAATTAAGTTACAAGTTTACGTATGTTCTAAGTTTAAGTCTGTTATAAGTTTACGTATGCTATAAATCAAGAATGTTACAAACTCAAGAATGTTACAAGTTTATATATGTGACAAGTTCAAATATGTACAAGTTTAAGTAAGGTTACAAGTTCACTCATGTTATAAGTTCAAGTATATTACAAGTAGACGCATGTTACAAGTTCATGTATGTTATAAATTCAAGTATGTTACAAGTTTAAGTACGTTACAAGCTTAAGTACGTTACAAGCTTAAGGACGTTACAAGCTTAAGTATGTTACAAGTTTAAGTACGTTACAAGCTTAAGTATGTTACAAGTTTAAGTACGTTACAAGCTTAAGTATGTTACAAGTTTAAGTACGTTACAAGCTTAAGTATGTTACAAGTTTAAGTACGTTACAAGCTTAAGTATGTTACAAGTTTAAGTACGTTACAAGCTTAAGTATGTTACAAGTTTAAGTACGTTACAAGCTTAAGTATGTTACAAGTTTAAGTACGTTACAAGCTTAAGTATGTTACAAGTTTAAGTACGTTACAAGCTTAAGTATGTTACAAGTTTAAGTACGTTACAAGCTTAAGTATGTTACAAGTTTAAGTACGTTACAAGCTTAAGTATGTTACAAGTTTAAGTACGTTACAAGCTTAAGTATGTTACAAGTTTAAGTACGTTACAAGCTTAAGTATGTTACAAGTTTAAGTACGTTACAAGCTTAAGTATGTTACAAGTTTAAGTACGTTACAAGCTTAAGTATGTTACAAGTTTAAGTACGTTACAAGCTTAAGTATGTTACAAGTTTAAGTACTGTTGGTATGGAACGAACTCCTACACGGAACTAAGTGCTACGATGTGAGTCACCTCTAGAATCCGTGTGAGACACCTCTTGAGTTCATATATTTATATGTTCAAGGGCTATAATGCCATTCTGATAAGGGCTTTATGCCATTCTGACAAGGGCTTCATGCCATATATACAAGAGCTATATGCCACCATGTTTAAGGGCTCCATGCCATATGTTCAAGGGCTATATGCCATCATGTTTAAAAGTTTAATGTTAATGTGTTCAAGGGTTTTAAGCCACTATGTCTCACGATTGGGTCTAAGGCCATTTTGAAATGAAAACAGGAACAAATTAATTACGTGATCTTTGTATTTAAGTATGCATTGCTAGGTGTTATATGTAAATTGAGCATTTAAGTACTATTACCCACTGAGTTTGCCTCACTTTATGTTATGTCTGTTTCTGTAGGTAAACAACCAAGTGGTTAATCCTAAGCCATAATGCTCGTTCTTTTTGTCAACCTTTGAGTGCCCAGACTCTAGATGAAGCCACTCATATTTTTGTGAAGTCTTGACGAACTTTTGGCGCTATGCTTTACTTATTGGCCTAAGGTTGAAATGTGTATAATACTTTATTCCGAAATGTTTTTGATGTATGTCCAATTATAGAGCTGGGCTTGTATATATGTGCGTATATAACCGATATTCAGGTGTATGTTTTAGATTTTATTTGTCTGTTTAAGGTTTGTGATCCTGGCAGGATAGTAGTAGCTCAATGGAGTTTGTTTCTATTGTCAAACTTTGATATTTAATGCTTCCGTTCAGGCCCCATATATATAGATATAAAACAAGTTAAGTGTCCGTTTCTGAAGTGGTCATGTCCAAACTTCTAGGGGCGGGTTTGGGGTGTGACATAATATACCATTGATTTTATTTTTAGATGGAACTTAAAAGTATAATTTACTTGTTAAAAATTTTTTGTCTACCAAAAGCCTAAAATGTTCCCAAACTTAATTGTTCAAAATTCATAAAACAAGGTAAAATCATGGCTGGAGGAACATGTTTGGTACAATTTATTGTAAGTTTAATAAAAATGATAATTAAAAACAAAAGTTAAAAACACTCATCTTTCAACTTCTAGCTAATCACAATTTTTTCACCTTATTTAAGTTATTTTTACAAAATAATAAGTTATAAGTAGAAGATGAATCAATCTTTCAAAAAAATATTAATATATATATATATATATAAATATAAAAAAAATTATAAGTAGCTCAGATAAGGGCATCTCCCATCCTTAACCTTTTCTTCATCTATTAACTTAATGAATGATTATTCATGTATGTAGAAGTATTCACATCATCTTTAGCACAAGGCCCTCACCCAGGGGTAATGATACCGTGGTTCAAATAATTTATTATTAATTTTTTTTTTATCAAATTCAAAACTAATCAATTCTTTTCTCAAATTTGAATTTGATGAAAACTTAAAAGTAAAGTATTACTGATGATTATTATTATTATTTATCAAAACTTGATCAAAAGTGAGATTTGGGATAATTTCGAAAATATTTTGATAAAAATTCAATAAAATGGTTAAGAGTAGTTTTACCAAATCAAGTTTTTTATTTGAATTTGTAATTTGATTAAAAAAAAATAATAAAAATATTTAAAAAAAAAAGTATTGAAAGGATAGAGAGATGTTCTTACCAAAAATCCCCCAGATACAAGGTGGTGTTTGGGAATTTGGTTCCCAAATTTTTTTTCTCATTTTTTCCATTAAAAGACAAAAGTTTTGCAAAATAAAAAAAAAATAAATACAAACAAAATAAATAAATAAATAAAAATATTTAAAAAAAAAAAGTATTGAAAGGATAGAGAGATGTTCTTACCAAAAATCCCCCAGATACAAGGTGGTGTTTGGGAATTTGGTTCCCAAATTTTTTTTCTCATTTTTTCCACTAAAAGACAAAGGTTTTGCAAAATAAAAAAAAAACAAATCCAAATAAAGTATCACATTCAATCCCATAATCATTTCACTTTTTCTCTCGCAAACATCACATTCAACCACAAAAAAACCCAACTATCTTCCCAAACACTAAAAAAATTTTATCCAATAATATCCTACAACTAAAAAAACCTACATAAAAACCTACTCCCCAAACACCCACAAAAACTCAAAATATAATAGTGAGCAGCCGCAATTGCTACATTCCCCTTCATACACAACTCATCTATCTATCTATCTATGTATCTATCTATCTATCTATCTATATATATATAGAGAGAGAGAGAGAGAGAGGGGGAGAGACTTTTGCGGCGAGCACTTGAAGTAGACGCTGAACTGTGTTTCCAAAACTAGCACTCGATCTCGGTAGACAAGCCTTAAAAATCGAGGGCAATAATAACCAGTCTGGTTCATTACTGATCACACGAACTCCGGTTCTGCACGGTTGTTCAAACGATCTCGAGTCTCGTAAGTTGGGCAAATGATCGGGAAAATGAGTTAGTTCTATTTTTATTTTATTTTTTTTATAATCGGGTGTTTTGACTAATTTACACATATTTCGATTAATATGCAAGCTAAATTCACTTCTCACTTGCAGAGACCCATTTAAAACCAGAACAAACAAATTGTACAGATATAACTCCAACCAACTTATTACAGCCCACTGGGCAGAGTCTACCTACAATAAGATTGTAGGTGGCCATGGCTCCCCTGCCTTACCCAATGTCACTATTTCATATGTGTTAATTTATATATATATATATATATATGTCTTTTATATTGTACATAAATTAGTACGGTGCTCCTGCCGAATTTATCCTTTCAACAATGATTAAGAATATAAAAAGCTATGTATTGTTAAACTTTATATATATATATATATAATGACTGTATTGGATAAGTTGTTACCTCCTCTGTAATGTGTTGGGTGTGTTGTTTACATAGATAGCTTTACTTACTCTCCATAATGACAGTGGGAGAGCTTTGGTGTCACTTGGTGCTTTCTATCAAACTCAAAGTGGGGACCACTAAGTTTGTTGCCCATGGTTGCACACCTGAGCTGTACCATCTCATGTTCATTCCTTCTCCTAACAGTTCCCTTGATTCATGGAGGGAGCCTAGCTAAAGTGACACTTGCACATATGTGCTCACAACTTTAGTGCCTGCCTTTGGAGGCCTCTACTTGGTCTGCCCGGTTCCTCGGTTTGGCCTTGTTCGGCCTTCTCTATAGATGGACTGGGCCCATATGAATGGATTTGTTTGGGCTCGGCTCATGTCGGTTTTGCCTATGGATGCGGACCACCTCAGTGCCTTGTCTGAGTTTAGCCGTGTTGTGATAGCTTTGACCCAAGTGTTGTGGACTCTAGAATATTCTGAGGATCTGGGCCTAATGTGGCTGGTTCATGTGTGAAGGCTAGATGGGTTTCGGTTTAATGGTTCGGACCGGCCCAAGGATTGACTCGCTCCGTTTATATTTAACTCCTTCAATTATTAAATGGGAAGTGATTGAGACCCCCTCCAATCACCACCCCCACCACCCCCACACACAAGCATTTTTGGCTACTAAATTTTTAGTTGCCAAAAGTCCGTTTTTAGTCGCCGAAAGTCGAGTTTTTACTTTCAGCGACTAATTTTTTTAGTCGCCCCTTTTGTCGCGTATATATGGTCGCCGGAGGTATTGGCGACTAAAATTTTTTTAGTCGGCAAAAAATAGCTCTTTAGCGACCAACGATTTAGTCGCCAATAGTGATTTACACTTTTTAAAATCACACATTTGGCGACTAATCTTTTAGTCGCCAATAGTCCATGAATCGCCGACTAAACCGTTTAGTCGCCCAAAATAAACACTTTTGGCGACTAAAATTTTCGTCGCCAAAGTTCCTTCCACGAAAAAAAAAAAAAAAACCAATTTCTTTGCTTTTTTTGAGATTCGAACCGCCAACCTCTCCCACATTCGAACTGCCAACACCTTTAGCAACACAGTGCCTCCACTATGCCACTTCAACATCACATGAATATATATGCAATATATATTATTTATATAGTATATTGACCGATATTAAGACAAAACTATATATATAAATATAATTATTTTTATTCAATATAATTTATGTAAAAAATAAATTATTTATTAAAAAAAATTTAGGCCACTTTTGGCGACAAAATCCATTATTTAGTCGTCAATTCTATTATTTTGGACTACTAATTAATTTTTTGTCGCTAAAAAAATAAGTTCAAATTAAAAATAAGCA
>NW_021024924.1:2241076-2310934 GCF_004153795.1 Camellia sinensis
GTTCAGTGCGTCTATGTGTTGGAAAAACCAAGAAATCGCATCTACACCGGATTGGTTTTAGATGTAGGTCCACATTTTTTGATTTGAACCGAACTGGACTATATAACTTAAACCATATATGTTTATTTGCTAGATATTATATTTGTTTAAATTAATGGTAGAACAATGCGCATGTTTATGTTTCAAAAAAATCATGACAAATTAATACTATATTTTTGCTTAACTGGTGAATATTATGATAGTTTGTTTGATAGGCGTGCTATTATTATTTTTATAATTTATGATAAGTTAATTTTTTTTTTAAAATTATATGATTTTTCTTTTGAAACAATTATGTGAAACAATGGTTCCAAACCGAACCGAATTGTGTCTAAATGGTTCAGCTCGTATTGGTTCATGATTTTAATGGTTTGATTTGATTTTTTAATTTTTATGAACCATAAATAATGAATTGGTCATGGTTTCATTCCAAATTGATCCATGCTCACCCTTATAAAGACAATGAAATTTAGTCAAAATTCATTAATTAGAAATATAATTAACCCAATTAGTTAATATATGGATTTTGAATCCAACCTGGCTTCTCAAGAATGGAATTAACTAATCTCCGGAGGTTGTGAGCTAGTGGCAGGGACGAACAAGAATTTCAGATTTGAGGAGGTCAAATGTTGAATAATTTTTTTTTTCATTGATTGCAGATGATTTTTTTACTAATTTTTTATTTAAAAATCCATAAATTTTGTATGAACAAAACTAATACACCAATTAGTATACCGACGGATGATATGTCACAATTTTAGAGATTTTGGATTTTGTACTTTGTATAATGGGTGGGTGCGAATTTTGAAGTGACAATGTCATAGCATATGTTATTATATTAATTGATATAACAATTGATACATATAACATCATCTGATTATATGTATTTCCCATTGAAGCACATCCAATTAAAAAAAAAAAAATCATACATAAATTTTGTATGCATGGGTGCATATTTATATCCATACACAACATATTTAATAAGGAAAACAACTTGGACCCCCACAAGGGCACCCCATGACCCCTCTCTTTCTGGTTTGCCAGTTTTTTTTTTTTTTTTTTTTTTTCAATCGCCAACCCCCCACTTGCACTACAAGAAAAAGAGTTTTTGGCGACTAAAACTTCATTTTTTCGTCGCTGAAAGTAGTAGAATTGGTGACTAAAATGGAATTAGTCACCAAAATTGAACACTTTGCCGACTAAAAGAGTTTAGTCGCCGAATACAAGGGTTTTAGCGACTAAAGGCAGTTTAGTCGCCGAATGTAGGGGTTTTAGCGACTAAAGGTTGTTTTAGAGCCAAAAGTGACGGTTTTTGGGACTAAAATAATTTAGTAGCCAAAAGTGATGGTTTTGGCAACTAAAAACACATTTTCGTCACCGATTATAGGTGTTTTTCCTGACTAAAAACAGATTGGTCGCTGAAAATGAAGCTTTTTGGCTACAAAAAAAATTAGTAGCTAAAACAGTCAATGTGCGACTAAAATTCAGTTTAGTAGCCAAAAGGGGACTTTTTGGGACTAAAAACAGATTTAGTCGCCAAAACTCGTGCATTGTTTTGCATTTTGCGCTTGTATGCTTGCATAAACCTTGTTTGTCTTGCATGTTTGTCTAAGTCTTCGGCCTTGTCAAAAATGGGTCGTCTCTGGGCTTTGACATTCACTCACGTCATTTCATGACTCTGAGCTCTGTCAAAGAGGGGCAACTGTAGACACCCCATTTTTGACTGCTCTTAAGACTTGGGCGCCACTGATTGTTTACTTGGTGATGAAAGTTGTGCAGTGCAAAGGATCGATTTCTTTAGGAAAAGGAGCTTCAAATCCCAACTTCACACCCCTTTTTGGGCCAAAACCATTTTGACTAAAATGATTTTTAGATCTTAAAAGCCTCTCTTTCAAAACATATTTGAAAAGTTCCTACGATGTTCTGATGCTCGCATTTTGTTAAATGTTGCGCTTTTTAGTAAACCGAGCAAGGACAAAGTGGAAATGCATGAAAGAGAGGTGAAGTCTTGGAAAAATATTGTAAAACACCTTATTTAGGGGTTTGGGGTTGAAGAAGATGGGAGAGGAGAGAAGAAACCAAGTTTGGGAGAAGTTTGGCATAAATCCGGGTAGGATCGAAATTGAGCAGTCTTCACTCAAATGAGCATAACTTTTTGCACATTTGAAATTTTGATGTGAGGCTTCCACCATTGGAAATAAGACTTCAAGGGCTTCAATTTAGGCACAATAATGACCTGCAAATGAGTTCATATGAAGGAGTTATGTCCGGTTGAAATCGGGCCCAAAAAGCAAATTTTTCTGGCCAACCAGAGGTGAATGATGCTGACCATAAATGGGATTTTTTGGCCATGTGACAGCCATGAATGGCCTATGCCAGCCCCCAACCATCCAAGAGTGTCCCATGCCGGCCAATAATGATCAAGTGCCGGCCATTAATGATCCAGTGCCGGCCATCAATGATCCAGTGCCGGCTATTGATGCAAAAAGGCATATTTTTGCAGATATTTTACTTCCAGCTGTTACAGCTGTCCCTTTTGGAGATATTTTGACCAAAGCTTGTATTTTGCTATATATAGAGAGAGGATTCTCTATGGTTCAAAGGGTTAGAAATATTTTAGGAAGAATTTTGGGAGCCTCTCTCTCTTTACAACTCTCTCTCTACATTTCTCTCTCTCAAGAACCTTTGTGCATAAAGAGCTTACAAGTGTAGATACACTATCCTTTTGCCTATACATCCTTGATCAAAGTTGTTGATCTTTGAGATGAGGTTCTAGAAGGCCTTCTTTGAGCTCCTTAAGGTGGTTTTGACTTGGTTTTGTTGCTTAAGTGTTGTCTTTTCTTCAAGAGGTATAAGACTCACCCTTTAAGCTTATTTTCATACTTGTTTTTGCCATCTTTTTGTACTGTTTTTGAGCTGGCTTTCAACTAAAAAAACTCTATTTTTCAGTCCTAAAAATGGTAGTTTGAGCTTATTTTGTGTTAGGGGGTTATCTCTCCCTTTTGTTTCTTAGCTTGTGTAGCTTTTGTGCCATCTTTCATCACCTTTCAAATCATATTTTCTTGGCCTTTTAACCACTGAAATCTAGAGGAATTTCAGTGGTAGAAAGTTAGTTTTGAGGACCAAAATAGGAGGGGGTGGTCCCCCCTCCTCATATCCTCTTTGCATGCCTAGATGGCCTAACTTGTGAGCATGTATTTCTACCTCTTTGTAGCTTTATTCAAGCATGTTTTAGGCCCTATTTTGACCTGCTTTAACTATGTTTTTTGCTGGTTGGAGCACCTCTTGCATGCTTTTTACACTTGTAGTGTAATCTTACTCACTAGCCTTGCATGGTTGATGTTTTAGCTCATTATTCTAGCATGTGTTGGCTCCACTCCAGCATGTTTTTGGTCTTTATTTAGCATGCTCTAGCTCTGTTTTGAATAGCTTTGGTCATGCATGCCTTGCTTTGTATAGCCATAGTGTAAATGCCCTTGACTAGCTTTGAGTTCTAAGGCCATTAGCATGTTGTGCTTGCGTTGATTGCATGATTTGGCATCATTTAGCATGTAATTTTAGAGCATATTCCTCCATCACACACTCACATATATCACTCCTTCATGATGTTTGAGAGTTATGCCTTGTGCCTTGTTTGTGAGCCAATGCGTGAACATGATTTTTCTTGCCTTTCATGCTACCATCTCAGTACATTTTGGCCACTGTTTTGGCATGTTTGAGGTCTGTTTAGGGCTGGCTTGGCCATTTGAGCATTGTATTGCATGCTTCTAGTGTAAAGCTCCTCACTAGCTTTAATGCTTAAGTCTTCTAACATGCTATGCTTGAGGTGTTTGCATGTTAGAGTCTTGTTTTTCATGCCATATCAGCACTAAAATCTGTCACCTCCCTCATTTCTCCGCTTTTGATTTGTTTTGAGGATTGGTTAGTCTTAAGTTGTGCTTAAGCTATGGGATTGAGGCATATGCTTAAATGGCTTTAACTCTCTCTCTTGAGGGTTTCTACTAGTCAAAGGCATGGCTTCTCTCATGTCTTAAGTCATCTTTTGATTGATCTTCCTCTCATTAGAGGACTTTCACAATTGGACAAATTGGTTAAGGAATGGCTTGGTAACTTAAAATGTTTAAACAAGAATTGAATCAAGTAAAACATGCCAAGCTAAGCATGTTGCATGTGCATTGCATTGTGTTCAATCGGACGTTATATTGAACGCAAGGTGAATTGGTCCATTTCATACTCAAAGTGATGAAAATGAGCCAATTTCCTTTGTCTCCATTGCCTTTGATCTTCCATGATAAGGTAGTGGTCTTAGAGTCTTGTTTGTCTTGCATTTACTAAAATGCGTGCAAGTTGGATCTTTGGCCATCATGCATTGCATGCTTGATTGATGGTTTTGGATCCAATAGTGCCTCTTCCTTGATGTTTTGAAATGATAAGGAGTGGCACGGTACATACATGCCTTAGGGAGACCCTCTTTTTTCTCTGTTTTGTGCTCTGTTGCAGTTTGGTGTCACAGCACACCAGTGGCCAGTAGTGCCACATTGATGGCCGGCACCCTTGCATTGTTGGCCGGCAGAGGCCCACTCTTAGCCGGCAGATGGCTGGAAGCAACTCCTCATGGCCGGCGGGCCACTGGTGCACTCCCCAGCAGTGATTTGGTAAGTTTCAGCAGCAAGTTCTTGAAGACACCCTACAAATAGAGCCTCTAAAGAGCAAACCAGAGAGCTTTTCGGGGCGAGAAACCGAATGCATGCATGTATCTTCTTCAAGCAGAGCTGAGGCAGCATATGTTTAAAGCTTTATTTGTTAATTAGCTTGAATTTGTAATTTGATTAATTTGTTAATTAGTTAAATGTTATAATAATTAAGTAGCTTAGTTTAGCTATTTCTTTATTGGTTTGTAATAATTAGTCTAATTAGCTTTATTAGATTAGTTAAGTAGCTTAGCTTAGATTAGCTTAGCTTATTCATTCGGGTCCTCCATCGAGAGGGCACAATTTTGTAATAAGGGTGCGTGTGTGTGTGCGTGTCTTCCAACCCCATTTCTTTCTCCCTTTTACTTGTCAGCTTTTGGTGGTTAGTTTAGGGTCATTTTCAATTAGCATACCTTATGCTTGCATGTTTGCATCATTCATTTGTCTTGCATGCACCGGGCTCAGCGCATCATTCAAACTGCATCGTATTTCAATTCTTCTTTGAATACATGTATCACATTGTCTCATTCATATGCCATATTAGATAGCCGAGCCTATTTAGGTACATTTTTGCATGTGTTGCATTAGGCATCTTAACATAGCTAGGATCATGCATGATTTCTAACTAGCTTTTTGTTTTGGCTCGGAGTACACTGTGAGTGTTTTCTCTTTAGCATCCTTGCATGAGTGTAAGTGATTGCCATGTTTAGCATGCTTGTCATGAGGCTATGTGCTTAAATGATTAACAGCATGAATGCCTATGGATGAAGGCTTTATTACTTGAATTGGAACCATTCATCAAATGTGAGTTTTAAGCCCACTTGAAGTGGCAAATCATCTTGTTTTAAGCCCACCTTGTTTGGTGGCAAATCCGCATTTTAGCCTACTTGCGAGTAGCATTTTGAAACCATTTTCCAAAAACAAACATGAGATGTTTGTTCCAAATTGAGTGATTTAGTCTATACTTGCGTGCTGTGTGCATCACATAGTAAGCTAGCTAATAATCAAACAAGAGCACATGTGTTTTTAAAACAACATATCATGTTAGTAGAGGCCGATCCTTTGATCGGGCGAGCGGGGGTGCTCATTTTAGGACCTTCCCCTCTCGTACCCAAGTTCCCGAGCCGAGGAAACTTTGGTGATGACAGACACGTGGCCTTAGGCACTAGTTCGGGTTTCTTAAATTTCCCAAAACAAAATATTTAGGTAGCGACTCTGTAATCTGGCAAAGCAGTCCATGTTTGGCACTTCTTGATTAAAATCGATTTTCCAAAACAATTTGTCGGACTTGGACTCTTTGGTGATTTATTAGTCTTACATTGCACTTTGTGAGACTAGATACAGAACTGCGACAGGAGTCCAAACTGTAGTAGCTCTAAACCCCAAATATGCGCCCTCTCCAAAAAGCGGGGCGCGCCAAAGAAGTTCGGGCGGTCTACAGTTTCTGGCGACTCTACTGGGGATTTAGAGAACTTGACTCAAACTGATGATATGTGGTTTTGTTTACACTTATGTGTTTCTTTCATTGCATTTGCATTGGTGCGCCTAGGACACCGTGTTTTCCATCTGTTATTCCTGAACGATTTGCTGGAGGCTTGCTTTGAGAAGCGTGCCATAAGGCCAACTGGTTACGGGCTTTGCCACGATGGGAACACAAACCTCAGTTTTTTCCGAGGCAGCCTATTTGACCATTCGACCTAGTTTCATATCATAAGCCATAAAGACCATTCCAAACTAGGACAGGTCGCTTACCCGAATATAGGTTGTTTGAAATCGCATGTGTGCGTAGTGAAACCCTAGCTCTTGACAAAATAGGACTGGGAAACCCTACCCCACCATAGGGGTGTTTTGGCTCTCACTTGCTTGATATGTGCTGTTAGGGTGTGTCCTTACAGGGAATGCTTGTATCAGCTGCAAGTCTGGGTATCGGCCTGAGGGTATCAGTTTACAGGCAGAATTTTGGGTAGAATTCAGTAGAGAGCACAGCCATTCAGCTTTGCTCATATCTGTTTTTGTGAAATCAGGCTGAGGTGCTGTCTGTTTTCTCTTTTGCTAGGTAGTCCTAGAACCGTAGTTTCAGAAGGCTCCAATATCCCCCAGGTACTTTGGACCTGTGTTATTATATGATCGGGGAATGAACCAGCTGCCGATGACACTTATTTTACTCCAGATATGGGGGATGGCACGCATTGTTTTGAGCATTTGCGAATGCTGTTTACTTTATTTTCTGACTTGGGTATTGGGTCAGTCTTGTTGTGTTAAGTCAGTCTTCTTGTGCTGAATCAGTTGAGTCTGTCTTGTTGTATCAAGTCAGTCCTGTTGTGTCGGAGTCCGGTGATTTTGGGGGTGTTACCTCGGACATCACTTGTTTGTTTTGTGTTTGTCATTTACACTCTTTTGAGTCTGTTTTTGCCATGGGTTTGCCTTGGAGCCTGTTGTGCCAGAAGATCTGAATGAAACAGCAGTGATTTTCACCCTTTTGCGTCTGTTCCTGCCTTTGTGCCAGTTGTGCCACAAGTTCTGAATAAGATGGCAGTATTTGACTAAAAACTGTGTTTTTTCTGTGCCTTGAAATCATTGTATTGACCTAAGTTTTTTCAAAACTTTTTCGAACGCTGTGGTGAAAACAAAGAGGGCGGAATTCCTAGAGATTTGCAAAAATTTGATCAATTGAGAGGAAGAGAGGCATGCTAAGCCCTTAACGAATGAGATCATGTTTGTTAATGTGAGTACTGAGAAGGATCCTGGCTTGATCCAGATTGGTTCTACATTGTCTTTGGCGCGAGCGATTAGTCATTTTCTTAAAAGATTACAAAAAATGTTTTGCGTGGGCCTACGAAGACCTGTGTGGAATCGCTCTTGAGATTGTGCAGCCTAGGATCACTCTCAGCCTCGAGGCTCGACTCCTTTTGCTTTCAAACCTTGAACTTGGATTCAGAATGCTCAATGGTCAACCATAATGTGAGGCTTGTATGGCCAGATTTGAAGCAGCCCATGAACCAGAGGCGATAAGGTCGTATGACATCAAAGGAGGCCGGCCAGGCCAGATTTGAAGCAGCCCTTGAACTAGGGGCAAGAAAGTCAGATCAAGAAGATCAAATGTTATAAAAGGAAGCTTGCAAAGCTAGATCAGAAATATCCCTTGAACTAGGGGCAAAAAATGTCAGATGTGCTCGACGAATAAAAAATTGGGACATTTCTCAAGCTAACGAAGGTCGGCAAGAAAGCCAAATTCCAGTAGCTGAAAGAAGAAAGTTTTGTTGAAGGACAATTGAGTTCCTATCCACAACATTGGGGACAATTCAGACCCAGTTGGATGGACTCCTACATCATCAGCGAACAGCAGCCATTCTCTTGGATTCAGGTGGCTTCGAGATCTCAACACCGACCATTCAACATGGACAAAGTTAAACTTTTACCCTTGAGAGGCTCGCTGGGCCGAAAACCCAAAAGGGCAAACCAGGCAAAAGTTAGAGCAAAGAAAAGAAAAAATGAAAAAATGAAAAGAAAAAGAAAAATGAAGAAAAAGAAAAGAAAAAGAAAAAGAAAAGAAATGAAAAGAAAAGAAAAATAGAGCTCGCAAGGTTGAAAACCCGAAATGGCGGCCTTGGCAAAAGGTTAGAGCTCAAAAGGAGAGGTTAATACCCGAGTTTACCTTACCCTGGAACTACGTCAAGCTTGATTCCCATCTTTGAGATACATAGCCAACTTCATTCTGAAGTCCAGCCATAAACACTTCCAAATCGACTGTGTCCATGTAATGGTTCTGATCATCTTTGTCTTCTCTGTATCCGAGAGTTCGGTTGTGATCGTCACTTTGAGGAGTGTGCTGTGGTGCCATTCAGACATGGGGCAACTTTCCGTTGCCATGCAATGTCGTTCAGACAAGGGGCAATTTTCCATTGTTTTGGATCTGAGGTTGTGCATCTCAAGAGTAAATTCTGTGTTGGTCGAGCAGTGGCCATTTGTAAAAACAGTTTTGAGAATTTTTTAATGAGGTTGACTAATTTTCTCGAAAATTATTTCATTTTTTCCAAAACTGGACCATTTCTTGGACCCAAAAAAGGAAAATTTTCAGTGCTCACAACCTGACTTGCATGATTTCAAATCAGAAAATCGAACAAGTATGTTAATCTAACTCTCATGTTGGTCAAAATTGTTTTAGTAGAAAACCAAAAACAAAAAAATGGTCACAATGATGAACTAGGGGCACAGTTGAGTCAGGTTTTCTGTCTTTTCCCCCATTGTCAACATACTTGCCAGAACAGGGCACCATATTCGCCAGAAAGGGCACAATTGAAGCTAACAAGCACAAGGGCCGAAAGCTCTCTCATCCTCCAAGCAGCGAGATATCAAGCTAAGTGCGAAGCATGAACTGGAATGGAGCAGGATATTCCACTCCCTCATCTGGACAGATTTGATCACATCCAAACTGGCCAAGGGCATCATCAATCGATGTCAATTATAGATCTGCTCCGCCTCTGGTCGCACCGTAACCCCTCTGTGGGAAAGCTCATTGTTGTGAGCAGAAGAATGAGAATCTGGTAGAATACTAGGGGCAAGAGCCCACAACTTCCTGCTTATCTACCAACCACACCCAGGGAAGGGATAAAAAAAAGAGAGAGAGAGAGATTGAAGAATAGAGAGATGCGCGCTGAGAGAAAAAGTGAGAAAATGACTTTTTCAGAAAACAAGAGAGTGAATGCCAGAGTGATGTGAGAATCACAAATGAGAAAAGAGTGGGAAACAATACCCGAAGAAACTGGCTCCTCGTGAACTGAGAGGTCACTCGCCATTGGAACTCATCTGAGTGTTGTGTGTGTGTTTTTGGGTTTGTTTTGATTCTTGTCTTGAGTCGTTTTGAGTGTCAATAGATGTGTTTAGTTTGTTTACCTTTGTTTTTCCTTTGCCGAGTCACTTTTGTTGTGGTCAGTCGTAGGCTCAATACCCGGTTAAGAACTCGTTTCTCAATTTCAAATTCAGAAATAAAATCGTTTTGTGCTCGGAGTGCTGTGCCATTCTCCACATTTGTGCAAAACAGAATTTGTTCTTTCATAAAACTGCAGGGTTCAACCCAGGTCATGTGAGAACAGTAGAACCAAGACCTATCTGAAGCTATATGGGTTCTAGACTGCAAAGCAAAAGAAAAGAGGAAAAATGTCGGGCATCTGAGTTTGTTTCAACTTCAGTAAGTTCCGTCATCGCATTCCGGGTGTACCTTTTCAAGGCTTGTCAATGCTCCGTAGTATAAGTGTGCATCTACCTCAAGCTCAAGATCAAGCCTACTTCAAAACCAGAATGGCAATCAGAAGTGCTCTCCCTGAGTACCATTCCCTGCCAGAGGCATCTTGGCTGTGTTTGCAATGAGTTCCTAGGAGACCAACTGCGACGGTGGAAACTAGAGTTCGACTGGCTGATGCCTAGAATGCAAAAGTTCAGGATTTCTGAGACTAAAGTCTGGCTTAAATACCTAGGGGTGTATCATCAGCTTGAAATCTGTATGGAAGCCCCATAGGTTGAGATAGCGTATATGCACCTCAATTCTAGATACTGAACCAACCTAGTCGGTCACCCCGTTGGAGAATAGGGAAAATTGTGAATATGGTCAGGAAGAAAAGTGGCATCCCAAGTGTTCTACGTGAAGAATCCTTGTCGGCATTTCAGAACCTTTATACTGTGAGTTAGAGGAAAGAGTTCGAAGAACACAAGGTAAGAGTTCGAAGAACACAAGAGGAGATCCCCGTCAGAGTAGAGCGGTATATCGCACTCGCGCCATGAGGTGCTTGCTAAAGCACCACTTTGTTTGTTTATTTCATTCCCTAAGCGTCACACACTGCATTGCTTGTATTGTTTCATCGCACTTATTGCATTTATTTGCATCTTGTGTTATCTTGTATGATTTATCCTTTTACGCTGGGCAGCGTTTAGGGTCGTTGTCCCCTGGGGCTTTCTCAGGTTGCGTCGAGTGCGCCCTTGAGCAGTTGTCTTCGGACCTCTTCTCACGATTTCAGCGTGTTTGGAATTTATCTCAGGTTACGTCGAGTGTGCCTCTAAGCGGTTGTTTTCGGACCTCTTCTCACGATTTCAGCGTGATTAGAGTGTCTCTTTCCTTACACAATTTCGGCGTGTTTGGGATTTGTTTTTCCTCCTCTCATAATTTCAGCATGGTTGGAGTATGGCACCCTTTTGCATCTACTGCACTATCTGTTACATCTATTACATCATATCCATGTTATCATGCATCCTTTTCATGTTAAGCTTAGTTTGACATGTGCCCATACTTTTCATGTTATAGCATAGCTTTGCATGTGTACACGCCTATTCCATTAAGAGAATTGTGGTCTGAGGGTTTCGGCACCGTTTCACTTGCATTGTCATGCACCGTTTCACTTGCATTGTTATGCGCGTTCCACTTCCATTGCTATGCGCGTTCCATTTGCATTGTTATGCACGTTTCACTTGCATTGTTATGCACGTCTCACTTGCATTGTTATGCACCTTTTCATTTGCATCGCATATGCACGCGTTTATCTCGTATTCAAATTATATCTTGGTGTAACGTTAAACATGTTGTATGCACGGTTCAGTTGAAGCTGGCACAACCAGACAATGTTGTATGTGTGGTTTACTCAGAGGAACTCCAAGTAGAATCATTCCTGCACCCTCGAACTCTCTTGTTTTGGTTGGAAACATTGGGACGAGTGACCGATGTTCATACCACCCTCTAGTGTTCGCACCGCAACCTTTCTCCTCTCGTGTTTGACATGCGTTTGGACGTACCCTTCTCCTCTTGCGTTTGACATGCGTTTGGACATACCCTTCTCCTCTCACGTTTGACATCCGTTTGGACGTACCATTCTCCTCTCGCGTTTGACACGCATTTGGACGTACCTTTCTCCTTTCACATTTGACATGCGTTTGGACATACCTTTCTCCTCTCGCGTTTGACACGCGTTTGGATGCCTTTCTCCTCTCGCATTTGACACGCGTTTGGACGTACCTTTTTTCTCTCGTGTTTGACACGCGTTTGGACGTACCTTTCTCTTCTTGCGTTTGACACACGTTTGGACGTACCTTTCTCCTCTCGCGTTTGACGTACGTTTGGACGTACCTTTCTCCTCTCGCGTTTGACGTGCGTTTGGACGTACCTTTCTCCTTTCGTGTTTGACATGCGTTTCGACGTACCTTTCTCCTGTCGCGTTTGACATGCGTTTGGACGTACCTTTCTCCTTTCGCATTTAACAAACGTTTGGACGTACCTTTCTCCTCTCGCATTTGATGCGCGTTTGGACATACCTTTCTCCTCTCGCGTTTGACACGCGTTTGGACATACCTTTCTCCTCTCGCGTTTGACGCACGTTTAGACGTACCTTTCTCCTCTCGCGTTTGACACGCGTTTGGATACCCTTCTCCATCCGCGTTTGACACGCGTTGGGATACCCTTCTCCTTTCGCGTTTGACACGCGTTCGGATACCCTTCTCTTTTCGCATTTGACACGCGTTTGGTTACCCTCTTTCCTCTAGCGTTTGACACGTGTTTGGATGTACCTTTTTCCTCTCGCGTTTTACACGTGTTTGGTTACCCTTTATCCTCTCGCGTTTGACACGCATTTGGATGCCCTCCTCCTCTCGCGTTTGACACGCGTTTGGATGACTGCATTTTCTTGTGCAGTCCTTCTCCTTTCGCGTTTGATACACTAGGAGGTGTTTTGTTTGAGACTTCGGGTGTTCCCGATAGTTGCTTTTAGTCTTCCCTACGTGAGATGTAGTTAAGATTTTATAATTTTCTTACATCCTTTCTACTGAAATGTGTGAGACTGTAGTTTCTTATTCACTTGCTTAAAATGTTGCATTTATCATGCCTAGAACTTGCATTCAAATGCTTCATTACAGCTGCTCTCTTTGCATGATGATAAGTTATGCTCTTGCATCATGCATACCATTTGCATTTTGCCCCAGCCTGCGAGTGCATCTATATTGTTTTCTTGTTTGTTTTTCCAAGTCTTCGGCCATGTCAAAAATGGGTCGTCTTTGGGCTTTGACATTCACTCATGTCATTTCATAACTTTGAGCTTTGTCAAAGAGGGGCAACTGTAGACACTCGATTTTTGACTGCCCTTAAGACTTGGGCGCTATTGATGGTTTACTCGGTGACGAAGATGTGCAGTGAAGAGGGTCGATTTCTTTGGCAAGGAGAGATTCAAATCCCAATTTCATACCACTTTTTGGACCAAAACTATCTTGATCAAAATATTTTGAGACCTTGAAACCATCTCTTTCAAAATATTTTTGAAAATTCTTCTGCGATGTTCTGAAGCTCACATTTCGTTAAAAACTGCGCTTTTCAGTAAACCGAGCAAGGACAAAGTGGAAATGAATGAAAGAGAGATGAACACTTTGGAAAAATCTTTCAAAACACCTTTTTCAGGGATTTGGAGTTGAAGAAAAGAGGAGAGGAGAGGAGAGAAGAAAACAAGTTGGAGAAGCAGTTCGGCCTGAATCCGGGTAGGATCGAAACTGAGCAGTCTTCACTAACATGAGCATAACATTCTACACAGTTGGAATTTTGAGGTAAGGTTTTCACCATTGGAAAGAAGACTTCCAAGGCTACAATTTAGGATCGAGAATGACCTGAAAAGCAGTATAGGTGAAGGAGATATGTCCAGTTGAAGTCGGGCCCAAAAAGCAGTTTTTTCTGTCCAACCAGAGGTGGAAGTTTATGACCATGAATGGGATTTTTTATCCATGTGCCAGCCATGAATGGCCAATGCTGGCCCCCTGTCATCCAAGGGAGTGTGCTTCTGGCCAACAATGGTAAAGTGCCAGCCAACAGTGGTATAGTGCCGGCCACA
The DNA here is from genome assembly GCF_004153795.1 of Camellia sinensis. Taxonomy (NCBI): domain Eukaryota; kingdom Viridiplantae; phylum Streptophyta; class Magnoliopsida; order Ericales; family Theaceae; genus Camellia; species Camellia sinensis. The sequence continues at coordinate 2,254,659 of NW_021024924.1, forward strand.
GATGGCAGAAAGCAGTTTTGGACAGATATTTTGCTTCAGCTTGTTCCAGCTACCTCTCTTGCGATATTTTCTACCAAAGCCTCTTGTTTTGCTATATATGAGAGCCTTACCATCTCATAATCAAGGTTAGAGCATTTTGAGGACAATTTGGCAAAGTTTTGGGAGCCTCTCTCTCTTCAAACCTCTCTCTAGATTCACCCTCTCCAAGCTTTTGTGCTAGAAGGCTTGCATACAACCATGTTCAACCTATCAAACCCTTAAGAAGACTTGATCCCATTGGCCTGAGGTCCCTTGGAACTTGTTTTTGGCTGCTAAAGGTGTGTTTGGTTCAAGAAAAGTGGTTTTTGTTGGCTGTTTTGCTGCTGTGCTTCAAGAGTGAGTTTCTCCTTTTTATAAGCTTGTTTTTGTACACAACCTTGGGCCAACCTTCTCATGCTGATTTTTGTCCAAGTTGTCAACATAGCAAAAACCTTTTTTTTTTAAGACTTAAAAAATGGTAGTTTAAAGTGTTTTTTGGAGTTAGGGGTGTTTCACCCTCTTTGGTGGCTTTATTGCTAAGCTTCTTGCCTACCTTTAAAGCCTTTTGAAATCATATTGTTTTGGCCTTAAAACCACTAAATTACGAGGAATTTTAGTGGTGGAAAACCTATTTTTGAGGCTCAAATAGGAGGGGGTGGTCCCCCTTCCTCTTGTCTTGTTTTGCTTGTCTATGAGGTGCCCACCAAATATGAGCATGTGTTTCTACTTTTTGTGCTTTGTTCAAGCATTTTTTTGTGAACTTTTTAAAGCTGAAACCATAACCGTCTGTTTGGGTGGTTTGGTCACCTCTTGCATGCTTCTTGTACTTGTAGTGTAATCCTACTTGTAGCCTTGCAAAGTAGCATGTCTTTGTGCCTTGAATTTGCTTAGTTCAAGCATATTTTTAGCCATTATTTGCCATGCCATAACTCTTTTTTTGGCTGATTTGGTCACCTCTTCCATGCTTTTGGTACTTGTAGTGCAATCATGCTTGTTGGCCTAGCATGCTTCATGCTTTTGTTCATTATTCTAGCATGTGTTAGCTTTGCTCCAGCACATTTTTGCCACTGATTTAACATGCTTGAGGTCTATTTCATGTGGTGTCGGTCATATATGGCTTGCCTTGTAGGGCTATAGTGCAAATGGCTTTGCTAGTCTTATGTTTTGAGACCCCTAGCATGCCTTATTTGTGACATTTGTGTGATATAGCATCATTTGATATATGATTTCAGAACATGTTTCACTGTCATACTCTCATGTTTATCACTCTTTCAATGCTTTTGAGAAGTTGAGCATTATGACCATCTATGCTACAAGTCTAGCATGTTTTTGCCACTATTTTGACCTGCCTTAAATCTGTTTTGAATGGTTAGGGTCATTTGAGCATTGCTTAATATGGTTGTAGTGTAAAGGGCCTTGCCTAGCTTTGAGTTTTGGGGCCTTTAACATGTTGTGCATGTGATGTTTGCATGCTATGGCACCATTGGGCATGTAATTTCAATGCATTTAGTGTAGACACACTCTCATATACTTCACTTCGTCATAGCTTTTGAGGGTTGTGTATTATGCCTCGCTCATAGGCCAACATGTGTGCATGTTCTTCTAGCATTTTGAGCTCCTATTTCAGCATGTTTAGGCCACTGTTTTGGCATGTTTGAGGTCTGTTTGGGGCTGGTTTGGCCATTTGAGCATTGTCTTGCATGCCTCTAGTGTAGTACACTTCACTAGTTTTGATGCTTAAGCCTTTCAACATGCCTTACATGGTTTGTTTGCATGATTTCAAGTCATTTTGCATGCCATTGCAGTGCTGAAATACGTGCCATTGTACTCCATGGTTTCACTTTTTCATTCGCTTTGAAAGTGGTCTTAAGCCCCTTGTTGGCTTGAGCATGGAATTGAGGCTCTCATGCCTAATGGTTTTAGCCTTCTCTTGAGGGTTTCTACTAACCAAAAGAATGAGGCTTCTTTCATGCTCAAGGTTCTTGTGGCTGAGGCCATCTTTCCCATTAGAAGATTTTCATATTTGGACTTAATTGATTAAAGAATGGTTGGTAATGTTAAAATGTGTACACAAAATCAATCAAGTAAAACATGTGAAGATAAGCATGTTGCATGTGTGCATTGCATTGTGTTCAACCGGACGTTATGTTGTACACAAGGTGGATTGGTCCACTTCATACTTAAAGTGATGAAAGTGAGTCAATCCCCTTTGTCTCCGCTGCATTTGATCATCCATGATGAGGTAGTGGATTTCGAGTCTTGTTTGCATTGCATTCATTGAATTTGTACAAAATTGGACCCTTGGCCATCATGCATTGAGATGCTTGATTGATGGTTTTGGATCCAATAGTGCCTCTCCTTTGATGTTTTGAGGTGATACAGAGTGGTATAGTACGTACATACCCTTGGGAGACCATCCCTTTTTCTCTAGTTTGTGTTCTGTTGCAGAATCGTGTCACAGCGCACCAGTGGCCGGCAGTGCCACATTGTTGGCCGGCAGAGGCCCATTTTTGGCCGGCAGGTGGCCAGCAACAACTCCTCATGGCAGGCAGGCCACTGGTGCATTCCCCAGCATGGATTTGGTAAGATCCTGCAGCAAGTTCTTAAGGACACCATGTAGACAGAGCCCCAAGAGAGCAAACCAGAAGGTTTTTCGGAGTGAGAAACCGAGTGTGTGCCTACATCTTCAAACAGAGCTGGAGCAGCTTAGTTTAAAGCTTTATTTGTTAATTAGCTTGAATTTGTAATTTGATTAATTTGTTAATTAGTTAAATGTTTTAATAATTAAGTAGCTTAGTTTAGCTATTTCTTTATTGGTTTGTAATAATTAGTCTAATTAGCTTTATTAGATTAGTTAAGTAGCTTATCTTAGATTAGCTTAGCTTATTCATTCGGATCATCCGTCGAGAGGGCACAATTTTGTAATAAGGGTGCGTGTGTGTGTGCATGTCTTCCAACCCCATTTGTTTCTCCTTTTTACTTATCAGCTTTTGGTGGTTAGTTTAGGGTCATTTTCAATTAGCATACCTTATGCTTGCATGTTTCCATCATTCATTTGTCTTGCATGCACTGGGCTCAGCGCATCATTCAAACTGCATCGTATTTCAATTCTTCTTTGAATACATGTATCACATTGTCTCATTCATATGCCATATTAGATAGCCGAGCCTATTTAGGTACATTTTTGCGTGTGTTGCATTAGGCATCTTAACATAGCTAGGATCATGCATGATTTCTAACTAGCTTTTTGTTTTGGCTCGGAGTACACTGTGAGTGTTTTCGCTTTAGCATCCTTGCATGAGTGTAAGTGATTGCCATGTTTAGCATGCTTGCCATGAAGCTATGTGCTTAAATGATTAACTGCATGAATGCCTATGGATGAAGGCTTTATTGCTTGAATTGGAACCATTCATCAAATGTGAGTTTTAAGCCCACTTGAAGTGGCAAATCATCTTGTTTTAAGCCCACCTTGTTTGGTGGCAAATCCGCATTTTAGCCTACTTGCGAGTAGCACTTTCAAACTATTTTTCAAAAACAAACATGAGATGTTTTGTTCCAAATTGAGTGATTTAGTCTATACTTGCGTGCTGTGCGCATCACATAGTAAGCTAGCTAATAATTAAACAAGAACACATGTGTTTTTAAAACAACATATCATGTTAGTAGAGGCCGAACCTTTGATCGGGCGAGCGGGGGTGCTCATTTCAGGACCTTCCCCTCTCGTACCTAAGTTCACAAGCCGAGGAAACTTTGGTGATGACGGACACGTGGCCTTAGGCATGAGCCAGGGTTTCCTAAATTTCCCAAAACAAAATATTTAGGTAGCGACTCTATAATCTGGCAAAGCAGTCCATGTTTGGCACTTCTTGATTAAAATCGATTTTCCAAAACAATTTGTCGGACTTGGACTCTTTGGTGATTTATCAGTCTTACATTGCACTTTGTGAGACTAGATACAGAACCGCGACAGGAGTCTGAACTGTAGTAGCTCTGAACCCCAAATCTGCGCCCTCTCCGAAAAGCGGGGCGCCCGGAAGGAGTTCGGGCGGTCTACACCCCGCCCCTATGGGTTTAGCGTTGCAATCGGCCAGTAATCCTTGGATTACCAAAGGCCTCTTAACAGAATAACTTATAAATAGGGGCTGCGAAAGCAAATATAGAAACATACATAGTCCAATGAGCTGTGGAGACATATATGGGGCAAAAATTAAAACTTATACACGTATATGTGACGTCACAAATACAGTAGTCTTACGTCACCTAAGCCATTTATACAAAACTTCCGAAACATGTTCAAACCAAACATAAACATTTAGGCGGCACAAAAGTCCTAAAACACAAAAGCTTGGACAGATCTCAAAAGAAACCTCCACGGGAGGCACGATGGTTGGCTGACACCAAAACTCCAAGCGGCAACTTAGGCCTGGTCACGTGCCTGCTCACCAACATACATAATATAAATAGTGAGCAAAAGTCCCATGAATAATAACAGAGTAAAGATTTTTCTGAATGATGTCCGTAAAGAAACAGAGTCTTGTATGTGATAAAATGCCAAAGTAGAAACAAATTCATATACGTAGTTGTATTCACATTCAAAGTTCATACATTTCACGTTATATTACGTGGCACATCCATTAGAGTTGACAAATCAGATGACCCATGAAGGGACAGCCGAAAAGGCTTTCCGATGACCCATAAAGGGACAACCATAAACATGTTCTGATGACCCATTTAGGGATAGCCATACGACATTCCGACGACCCATAAAGGGATAACCATAAACATGTTCCTTATTCTGATGACCCATAAAGGGACGCATATCATATGATGCTATGGATGCCGCGAATACATTTCAGAAACTTTGACAATCATTCATTCATTCAAAATATAGCATTTCAGAAAACTGATCATTTGATATCATCAGAAAATAAGTAAAATTAAACATAACTTTACAGAGTTATTACTCACAGATAACTAGTAGCTCCAAATAGACGGCAAAGTGAAAGCTGAGCATCAACGACCAACGGGCTTGTTACAACCCTTACCTATAGTCGAGTAGAAATGGGAACATATCAGGATAGATTTTGTTGTGGGTCTTCCTAGGACTCAACGGGGTAATGATGCCATGTGGGTGATAGTCGACTGGTTAACTAAATCAGTGCACTTTATACCTATAAGCACAAGTGACTCGGTAGATTATCTTGTCGACCTCTATGTTAGGGACATAGTTTGACTTCATGGGATCCCTATGACTGTCATTTCAGACAAAGATCCACGTTTCACGGCTTGGTATTGATAGGGCCTGCAGAATGCCTTGGCCACTAGATTGACGTTTAGCACCACCTATCATTCTTAGACTGACGGGCAATCCAAGTGAACCAGTTAGATCGTAGAGGACATACTTCAGGGTTGTGTTCTCGATTTCAAAGGATCGTGGGAGAGAGATTTACCATTGGTAGAGTATGCTTATAATAACAGTTTCTAAGTGAGTATTGGTATGGCACCATTTGAGGCTTTGTATGATTGACCATATAGATCTCCTGTGTGTTGGGCCAAAGTGGGTGATGGGCCAATGTTAGGTCCTGAATTAGTCTGAGAAACGATGGAGAAGGTCGCGCTTATTCGTAAGAGGTTGATTTTGGCTTAGAGTTGCCAAAAGAGTTAGGTCAACCGTAAGAGGAGATCTTTATCTTTTGAGGTAGGAGATCATATATTCCTAAAAATATCACTAAGATGGGGTTTAATGAGATTTGGGAAGAGCTTGAAGTTGTCTCCTAGATTTATTAGGCCTTTTGAGATTCTAGAGCGGACTGAGGAGGTAGCTTATCGTTTGATTTTTCCGCCCCAACTTTTCGGAGTTCATGACGTGTATCATATTTGTATACTTCAAAAGTATGAACTCGATTCTTCACATGTGTTGGATTGGACTGAGTTAGAGATAGGTGAGGATGCGTCATATAAGAAGAGACCGGTACGAGTTTTAGATACTCGGAACCAAGTCTTGCAAGACAAAACTATTCCATTAGTTAAGGTGTTATGGCGACACAATGGAGTTAAGGAGGAAACTTGTTAGCGTGAGGCTGAAGTCCGTGACAAGTATCTGGACCTATTAATGTTTGAGACTTGTATTGAAAATATTATTTATGTTGTGAAATGTAAACATTGTAAATGTTTTGGAAAGTTGAACTGTAATATTTGGTGTTGAGAAACTCTGTTTATGATTATTACAAATACGGTTGATCAATGGCTTGACTTGAGTTCGGTGATTTTTGGTTTGAGTTGAATTTCGCATACGAAATTCCTTAAGGGGGCAAATTATAATGATTTCGGTTTAGATCCGACCATTTTCTTGCTTTCGAATTCGGGAATTCATATCCTTAACTATTGTTCATTTCATTTTCATCTTGTTACTAGTTGAGTTTGGTTGTTTAGGAGTTATTTTTGCTTTTGGAACATGTTGGGGATTAGTATTTCAAAGAGTTGCTGCCTAGTTTTCTTCTTGTTCGCTCGAGCGATCTTTTACAGTCTGCAAAACTTCTGAAAGTAGAGTGTGTTCGCTCGAGTGGTATTTCTTGTGCTCGAGCGGTCTTTTATAGGTCTGAGCTTCTAGGAGGGGATCACTGTGCGCTTGAGTCATGTTTTTGGTCGCTCAAGCGATGTCACTTATTGTGTCTGACGCACGAGCGATGTTTTGGTAGCTTGAGCGATTTGAGCGTATATCAGTTCAGAAAAGAAAAAATTGAATCACATTTTGATTCCTCTTTCTCTCTCTCTAAACATTCTAAAACCCTAATTTCTTCACTTTCTTTCTCTAGATCTTGCTTAAAACCTCAAATACACTCTCACCCATTGATTTCTCCACCATAGTTTTTGGAGAAAAGGGTAGAGCTCGTCTAAAGTTTCGTTCTAATCGGAGAGAATATCATTTTTGGTTTCGCCAATTTTCAACCCTTGTTGTTTCTTGTCTTCTAACCTTAGGGTAGGAATTTCTTTAACCATTAGTATAATTTTTACCTTAGTTATTTGTCCATTGAAAGAATCTAGTGATTTTAGGGATTTTAGGTTAAACCTAGGGTTTGATTTTGAAATGTAAAAGAGGAGTTTTCAAATGGGTTCTTGAGAAATGTTGTGAGGATGTGTTTATAGTTGAGATATGTTAAAATGGTGGATTTCTTTAATTAAATTTAATTTTTGAAAGTAAATGGGTTTTTGTTCTAAAATCATGAATATTTGGTTTGTGGAAAAAAAGGGAAATGATATTGGGTTTTGTAAGAATAGAATGAATGTGTATGTCGATGATGATGGTGGAGTTGGATATGTAATATCACTCTCATTTTGAAAATGATGAGATTATATCTTTTGTTAAAAATTTATCTGTTGAATAGAAATATATGTTTTGGGCTATTGGTGGAGGATAGCTTTGATTGTTGTAGAAATTGCACGAGGATTAGGTGAATTGAAACTAATTACTTATACATCTTGCATTGAGTATTGTTTCATACTTAAACATTGAATTTTATTTTATTTATTTTTGAAAAATAGGTGAATACTTTGGTGAATCTGGTTAGGGGGTGTGATTGTAGTTGTTATGTTGGTCTGTGTGTCTTTGGTGAAAGTCCAGCAATCCACACTGTTAGGTGCCAATCCTTCCAGTTAGTATTGGTAAAATGGTTTTGGTAGTGCTTGTATAGCCTACTAGCAAACACATACCTAGAGATTTCTAGTGTTTTGTATCTACTTCCCTATTTTCTGATATAAAAGGTTATTTTTTCATAAATTGATATATAATTTGGCATTGTATTGTTTTTTAGATGGAAATGTAAAACATTTCACAACTGGCATGCATATGCATCGGCCTTATGACTTCATTAAGATTCATATATTGTGTTAAAGTATCTCTACTGGGATTTAGCTCACCCTATGTGGAAAACAACTTTCAGGTACTGATGATATGCCTCTACCAAGGACATATCTTGGGAGGACTTAGAGCCAAGAGTTTCTTTTTGTGTATTTGATGTAATTATTTTTGTACAAGACTTGGGCTTTAATTGTATTGAGTTGGACTTATTTTGATGTACCCAAGTATCAATATGGAAAAATGTAGCCATTAGGTTATATAATTACTTGGGTTTTCTTTTATTTCAATGTATGTACACATGTCATATCATATAGATTCAAGATATAGGATTTATGAATATATACACACATATGTCATTTTTTGTATAATCAATGATTATGAATGGAATATAAAATATGATGGTATTGATCAATTGTAAGGAATATTATGAGATGGGTTATTGTTATTATTTCGGGCCGTTACAGATTTGTGGGACCCAAAGCTACTTTTATGCCTATACAATATATATGGACCTCAACAATTATACACGACACCTTTCTCTCTCTATATATCTCATTTCTTTACACTTTCTCTATTTGGCATTACTTCTCGATTAAAGTTTGGATTTCACTATCTTGCAGCAAAAGTATTTCTCCGACCCAAGGTAACACATTGTAGAGTTCGACGAGGGCTTCGAGATCATAAAAGCCAAAAGCCCATCCGACTTCTTTTCAATTTTTAGATTTCTTCTTTTCTCCACTTGAGATAGAAGTTTATTTCATTTATTCAATATGAGTTTGTGGATGTATGTGTTGTACTTTTATATGAAGTATTCGAGGTTTTTGGGGGAAATATCATAAGAGGTTAGGGTTTATGAAATTGGTTGGGTGATTCTCTATATTTTTTCTATCAAACTTATTTTTTCTATAAAAAATTGCATGTAGGTACTTAAAATTGAGAAAGCCCCAATTTGTGAAAAGCCCTTAATTTTGAGATATCTTGAATTGATAAATTGATGAGGAAATATTGAAATTGGTGATATTATATTGGAATTTTGATATCAAATTGAAATTTAGAATATTGTAATGGCATCGGGAATTTGTGAAATTATAATGTTGTAGAGAATTGTGGCCATTGATAATAATTGATGTTGTTGTTGATATTTCTTTGGGTGAATATGTTGTTGATATTAATACAATATAATGGTGGAAATCCAAATTTTTGATATTGAATTGGTTGATTTTAAGAGAATGAAAATCTATTGTTGAATAGAGATGCATGGAGTAGGTTTTACAAGAATTGAATATTATATTGTTGCATTGGTTACATTAAAACATCATGGTTTTAATGGGCTTTTAGTGGTGAATCTGGGTCATGTATAGGTGAGATTGAGGTTAATTTGACTTGATAATCCATGGTGAAAGACTGAAAACCTGCGTGGTATGGGTGCCAAGGTCTTTCTGGTTAGCAACCAATAAATTTGATGGGTTTAGGTGACGCTTAGCGATGATGGTCATTGGCAGAGTGTAGCTTTAGATAGTGCGTTAGATTAGGTAGTGCTTAAAGATGACCACTGATAGATACATGTACTTGGGGATTCAGTGAGTTTTAGTAATGATAATGGGAAATGTTGAATTAAACAAAACATTTTGAGCATGTTATACATATTTAGAACATCCTGATCATGTGCATATATGAGAACATATTGTCTTTTAAAATGTTACCGTATTAGACTATATATTCACCCTACGTGGCTGAAATCTTTTTCAGGTGTTGATGGTATGAGGTAGGAGAACTCTTTTGATTTGTAGGCCTTTTGTAGGTTGAGTGCCATTTTGTTTAAGGATCGAACCCTTTTTCATGGTGTATGCCTAAGAGCATTTTACTTATGTATGACGTTACTGTTTTTCCTTTACATACTGTATATTCACTCCACTATGATATTGAACATATGATGTATCTAATTGGACAATCTTATGTAATGAATGACATTGATATATATATATATATATATGAGAGAATCCCTTGATTATGTTTAATATTGCCATTTATTTTATTATTTATGACTATTTCTCACAGGTCGGATTCTTGAAATCCGAGTGTGACAACTTGTCTCTGACACTGGTTTCTACATCAATTATGTGCTTTAGGAAAAGAAAAGCATGAAGAAAATCTAGCAATGCATCATCAAAGAGAGAAGTTTTTTTTTTCACCAACAAAAATGAAATTTAAACTTTAATGTTTAGAATATACTTGATATTAAATCATATTATTTTGAAATTTTAGTTCCTTTTTCATTTGTTAAAAGGACTATCGAGAGAAGGCGGCGAAAATGGGAAGGGAGAGAAACGATGATGTTAGCAACGGAGAGGGGGCAATGACAATTCTCACAACAGATAGGGATAGGACTGTGATGCTCACGATGGAGAAGGATGATGATGGTGACATTCGTGATAGAGGGATGACAACAACTTTGGTGCTCACAGATCATGTAGAGATTTGCAATTTTTTAGTGACAAATGTGTTTCTCTCTTTGAGTGATTTGTTTAATCTTTCTAAATGTGATTTTAAATTTTGTTCCAGCATTGCTCATTTCACCCCTTTTGTCACAATACACGAAGAGCTCCTTGCTCAATTATGATTTGAAGCACAAGTATTGCAAAAAGTTAAATTGTTTTATTTTTTTTCTTTTTGTTGTGATGTAGATTTATTTAATAGTTTCAATACCTAAAATATTAAATTTCATTTTAGAGATTTTCCTGCATTAAATCCTTACAAAAATGACCAAGTAAAGGAATCCATGGTGAAAAATTAGTTCAAAATCATTGGTTTAAATTTGAAACTACAAGAACCATTTTGACAAAGCCACCATATTCTCTTTCTTATTTGAATTTTCCTTTATTACCTACCAAGCATGAAATTTTCCTAATCATGGACATTAAAAAACACCTAACTACAGCTTATTTTTGGAATATTATGACCAAAAGTTATTCATAAAATGTTGTATTTTCGCTTGAGTTTTCAATTCTTTGGATATGATACTTCATTTTCTAGAGGATTTGAAAAGAAGGTTATGTAAGAAATGACTTGTTACACAAACTTCAATATATTACCTACCTTATCAATTATGCAATCTTTGTTTGGCATTTTCTAAGAAATCTGTAAAAAAATGAGAAAGACTTAAAGGTGCAAGACTTTTTTTTTTTCTACAAAAAATTTAGAATTTAAAATGCATTTTGATTGAATTCATTTCAAATTTTCAGGGGATTAATTGATACTTCCTCAAATAATCACAGTTTCATGAAAAAAGTTTAACATTTTAATTATTAAAATTTGTAAACTTTATTACTTATCTGATATATATATATATATATATTTTTCTCGTGCTTCCTCTAAAGTGTTCCCAATTTTTGAATTCTCTATTTGCTTGTTGAATAATACGCGTTAGGTTTTGAAGATATTATCTTCGCCAATCTAATTTGTTGTCACGAAAAATATGTGGCAGTCGTGGGAAAAATTCACATGATGTCGGACTCATACTTTTTGTAAGAATTTTGGGTGATAACTTAACAAATGTCAAGTGATAAATAGTGTGGAACAATAATCAAAAACTACCAAAAAATCACTCGGTTGTCACAGTTATGCCCTTTGACGCATTAAAAATTGACTGGGCGAACACAACTTCATGTCTAATTCATAAGATTTAAACGAAAAATTAAAACAAAGAAAAACAATGAATAGGATAATTCATGCAAATTGATTGGAAAAATAGAGTTATATAAACTCAGCCTGAATCCATGTAGAAGTAAAATTGAATGGCACTAAATAAAGGAAAAAAGACACCAATAGAGGTGTTCCCTTTATATATTGTAAGTATAGATATCTTTATTGATATAGATCAAATAAACATCACATAACACTAAAGTATTAATAAATAAGAGAAATGGAGAGTGCAAACTATGTCATGGTGAAACCCCTCTCATCCCAACGAGATTGGCACAAAAAGACAAGTCCAATCATATGCAAGTACAAATCGAAAGCAAAAAGTTGGAGATATTTCAACTAAAAATACCAAAATAGAGGAACAAGAATTCTAAAAATTGCTAAACTTTGAAAATAACAATAATAAAATAAAATATTCAGAATTCAACATCAATGGCCAATATTCATTTAAAGTGTGGCCCACAACAAAACTTTGAAAATACACTATAGATTTCAAATTCATGGTATTTTTCTAGTTAATTTTCTGGTTTTAGACTTATCAATTCAAGAACAATCCAAGTTTTAAATCAAAGTATGAAAAAAACAGCGGATAAAATATTTAGATCATACCTTTAGATGATAGAACCTCGTGGGTAAATCACGTGCTTCCAGAATCTGATAAACCAACCCAGCAGTGAAGAGATATTACAGAATGAATATCACCCACACAAATCACAGTGCAAATGACTTGATCGTTGTTTTTGGGAGAGAGTCAGTATATGGGTAAAACTCAGATCATACGTTGTTTCACTCTTAATTACCCATAACCCATATACCAGATATATAATGTGTTATTATTATCTATCCATATCAGTAATGGAGATAATATCTGTATCCTGAGTGGTTATCCTAAATAGGTTTGAATTCAATTTCAAAACCTATTTGGATAAGATTCAAATTCAAATTCAAATGGTCATGCCACATGGGCGCCCATTACTAACATCTCCCACTCGCACATGAGTTGGCATGACACTGCCACATCTCTATCTCAATCTCCCAAAAAATAAACAATCTCATACTAGCCACTGCACCGTGCGACTGCTGAGAACACCTGCATGTGGGAGCTCTATACTAGAAACTCAAAATGAGCCAGCATAGAGACATCAACCCAAAAAGAAAAGAAATAGTGTCTCATATACCCCAGACCCATCTAATTACACCGGTCCAAAAAACATCTCTAATCCCTCAAAAAAGAGCATGTTTGACCCTCTCAATTCTTGACTAAAAATATTTTTAAATTCTCTCAAATTAATTTTGCATCTAGAATCGTTCTAGGATATTCCTTATGTAAGTCATCGAAGACAAAACATGAATTCTCCCAAAGCAATCCCTAAGGATCGTACATCCTAGCATATAAATTACATCACCCATGTCCATCATATCTAAAATGGAGGACTGCCCACCCTAGGTGGCGACAACCTTATAAATTCCTGGCTCATAATGACTAAGTAAGGAAAAACTTCTTTTGGACCATTGATCATGCCTCAGTGGTCTTCATCGATCATCGTTGGCCTATCATGGCTTGACGAAATCTAAGAACCACTTTTTGGATAACTGTTTTAGGCTGTAAAAGATTTATTGGAACTACCAACCTTTTTGCGCTCCTAACTTTTCACCATAAAAGCAGAAGGTAAATCCCTACGGATCTACTTATCCAATTCTCTAACGAGAATGTTGGGTCACAATGTCCACAAATCAATGTTCCGAACTTATGTCAATCATAGCCTAAGTCAAAATAACCTCACTCCCCAGGAGGAAGTCTTCTCATGGTCTACACTTTCCTCAATGGTGCGACTTTTCGGTATCTAGCGAGCCTTATGACTCAACAATGACTATCCAAATTACGAATAACTTTATAACAGCTTTGTGTCATAATGGAAAGTCAACCAAATTATAAAAGGGTTAATCCTCAAAGACTTTGTCTTAAACTGCGCAACATTGATCCACTTTCCAAAAATAAGGGACTAGAGCCTTAGGCATTATCCTAGGCTCTTTATCATCTTGCGGAGCAATCATGAATGTTTCCCTCTCAATCACCCAGTGATGACGTGGAAAATTTTCACATTCGCTACCACGCAACTAAGAATGTAGAGTATTCTTCTCTAATGGAGTAATCCATTAGTAGGCACATCGCTCCCACTATCCCTAGGATATTAGAAATTTCTTTCCATTCTCAACTAGGCTACATAGAGCGCTTCTCAACTAGGCTACATAGAGCGCTATGCTTAGAATTCTCTATTTTATAGAGTTCCAAAAACTCTATTCACGTCACCTTTACTAAGAAAACTTTATGTGACTTTGTTACACTACCACAAAGCTACTTACCTATATGCACATGACCCGGAGGGTTTACATGACAGCATACAATAATGCACCACATAACCCTTTGTGTTTACAAGACAGCATGCAATAATGCGCTATAGAATCCTAGGCCTGAACTTCGCAATCTTATGAGAAGTAAAATAAAGATAAGTTGCTTAACGGTTACAGATCGCCCATAGATGGCTCTCCGCTAACCCATTACTCAAACGGAGTGTAAAATCTGATATGGAGGGCACTTAGTTAGGGATATAGGCAACAAACTAGTGCAATTCCCAATTGGGAAACATTTTGCGCCATTATCCACCTAACATTAACAATATTTAATTCCTTATCTCTACTACACCAGTGTGTTGTTGAGTACTAGGAATAATCAATTTTCTAAGCATCCATCTCTCTTCACAGAGTTTTCGAAAAATAACTCAAATAGATACTCGCCACCTTGGTCAAAACTAAAAACATGAAAGCTGTTATCTAATTGATCTCGACCTCATATGTGCAATGTCAAAAATCATCTCAAAACTTTTGACTTATGGGAGATCAAATAGTCTTGACTCAGATGCGTATCGTAATCTATAAATGTGTCGAGATTGAGGCTTAGCTATCATACCCTTACACATATCTAGTCACAAATATCATAGTGGACTAAATGCGCCAATACAAATGACCTTCTACGGCTTTCCTACTTACTTGTGCACACCCATTGCGAACAAAGTTACACATTCATATGAGAGCAGGATGCCATAAGTGAGTGGGCCCGAGAAGGCCTACTCAAACCATCGTGTCATCATCTCATTAATGTGATTAAGTATAATAAGCCACTGGTTCATGACCAATGTCATAAACTAATTCCAATCATCTTAATGTGTGAGCTCTCGAAGATAAGTTTAAAAGGTTTAGGCCCAACTAGGTAATGACTCACGACTAAGTCATATTCACTAGATCATAAAAGGGATGTCATGGAGATATCAAGTGCGCCTAAGTCGCAAATTTAACTAGTAAGTGCTAATCCCCTGCACCTTCAAGTCAATTTTATTCTCCATACACTTTACTACATCTAGTTGAAAGATGACGATACTCCTCTTGCCATCTCTGTTTCTCGCTTCATAGTTACTTGCAATCAACTCTGACAGCCCCTGAAATAACTTAAGTGCGAATTAGGCCAAAGAGTCTAATTCAACACAATGCTCTTACAAGCGATGCATCAAATTCTTAGAGTTATAACAACCTTGTCAGCCTTGACCTTTTCATTACTATGCTGCAACGTTTGCGCTTAGTGGTAAACGTTATTCAAAACGTTAGCCTAGCTAGGGAATCATACAAAGAAGCCCCTCCTCATGTCTCACACTCAAGTGTGGAAACAGTAAGTGTCCAGACTAGGACAAGTCGGCAATGCTAATAGATTTTGCAGCTTCTAAGCGCTAATCTTTTAACTTCACGTGATATTTCAATGCACACTATTAAAGTGCACGAAATTTTTGCTCCATCCACTCCCAATAATTGGGTAGAGAGCAAAACACTGCTCAAACTGGCTACTCGTCTTACACTTAATGACTAATTTATTTAAGCTCGCATTTCTTGGATGACATGACTCATGAATGTTACTTCATCCAATGATGTAACATTATTTACAAGTCAAATTACAAAGTCAATCCGCGCAGCTCAATAGTCAAGATCATATACAGATCTATTGAGGGCTTACTAATTTCATAGCTCCAAAACTCGCCAACCAAAACTATGTAGCGTGCCGCTAACCATAGCGCACACATTAGTTTTTATTATGCCAAACAAGGCAACAAAACCACGGCGACTTTGAGTCATGTTTCCTTACTTTGGCTTAATTAAGACTTGACCTAAAGTCTTCAAGACTTTTGCTCATCTAAAGAATGGGATTAGATTGTTCACATTTGAGCATCTTTACTAAGTCTAGGTCAACCAATTGACTTCCATAAGCTAGGTCAATTTAGAGAGAAATTCGCATTGGGATTAATTTGATTAGCATAATATAATTTTTCCACAAAAATATAAATTAAATAGTGACAATATTACACAAGTCGCAAGATCGAAAATCCGCTATGCACGTAATCATTTCTTGCGCCACAGGTGACAATTATCCAAAATTTAATTTAATTTATGCGCAAAATATTAGTTTTCGGGAGTAAATCTACAAGGATTTCTCTCAACCGAACAACCTCCCACTGACTATGGCATGTCAAAGCATGATAAATTCCATACAATAGCATCTTAATGTAAATTTACAAATAACTCATGCTATATTCATTTAATAATGGAATTCTAATAAATAAATAAATAAATAATCATGCTCCTCTAATTACAACATATTACAAACTCAAAAAAAATAATATGCTGTATTAAATATTCAAATTATGCCATAACAGAAAGTACATCATCCCGAAATTTTCTGGAATTTTTCTGGAATTTTCTGGATTTTTAAATAACTAATAAACGCACATAAAATTAGAAATAAATATTTCAGAATCTGGTAAAATGCTACAATTATACCAGTAAACATTAAACCATAACAGTAGTCTACAATAAAAAATTCAGCCCCAGAAACTTAATCATGCAACACCAGATGCATTTTAAACTAGAAATAATGAATTATTATTTCAGGAAAAATATTTTTTATTTTTATAAAATTTTCAAAATTTTACAGAAGATAAAAAACTTAATTCTGAGTCTAACGGTACCAACCATGCTTAAAACAAAGCTATAACGAATTAATTATGGCAATTTAACGCGATTCATAATTAAAAACAAAACAAACAGCGCCTAATACATCAGTAGCCAAGCCAGCCGAGTCGGCGGAGGAAAACGGCGCGGCTCAGCGAGCGGCTCGGCGTGGTTCGGAATAATTATGACCATTTAACGCGATTCAGAATTAAAAAACAAAACAAACAGCGCCTAATGCATCAGCAGCCAAGCCAGCCGAGCCGGCGTAGGAAAACGATGCGGCTCAGCGCGCGGCTCGGCGAACGACTCAGCTCGCGGCTCAGACCACGGCTCAGGGCACGGCGCACGTGCGTGGCGCGAACGGTGCACGCGTGGACAGCGCCGCAGACGCGCGCATGAGGGCGCGTGCAGGCGCGTCGGCATGGCGTCTGGCGCATGGGAGCGCGTGGGAACGTCTTACGGCATCAGGTGGCGCGTGCAGATCACGCGCCGCCTTCCAGGGTATTTTCTGGTCCGATTTTTGTACTGCCGGACTCCTTTTTTCAAAATAAAAATATTTATGGTATTAAAAATGACATTTAAACAACATAAAAATGAGGTACATCACTCTCTCAATCTAATGGAGTTAAAATGCAAAAAATCGTGCACTTCATCTTCCTCCTCCATTAATATTCATGCATATATCATGTATATATATTTATATAAAAAATATACACATATTTTAATGCATAAAAATAAGCACGAAAATACCCATATTTATGGCTCTGATACCAATGTAAATCAAAGTATGAAAAAAAACAGCGGATAAAATATTTAGATCATACCTTTAGATGATAGAACCTCGTGGGTAAATCACGTGCTTCCAGAATCTGATAAACCAACCCAGCAGTGAAGTGATATTACAGAATGAATATCACCCACACAAATCACAGTGCAAATGACTTGATCGTTGTTTTTGGGAGAGAGTCAGTATATGGGTAAAACTCAAATCATACGTTGTTTCACTCTTAATTACCTATAACCCATATGCCAGATATATAATGTGTTATTATTATCTATCCATATCAGTAATGGAGATAATATCTGTATCCAGAGTGGTTATCCTAAATAGGTTTGAATTCAATTTCAAAACCTCTTTGGATAAGATTCAAATTCAAATTCAAATGGTCATGCCACATGGGCGCCCATTTCTAACACAAGTGAATAACCAGAAAGAAGAAAACCTTAACCAAAGACAGCAATGACAACAAACCACATAGCAAAACAATTACACAAACCATAACCCAGCAAACAACCAATCTAGTTAATAGATATTTCTAAACTTTTTTTTGTTCATTTTTCATGTTTCAATGTATAAATTATATATGAAAAAAATAGGTTGATCGATCTAATAATCATAGCAATGTAAATTTATCGTCCACGTCTACTAAAACGTAAAAGATGAACATAATAGATATGATAATCATAGGCTTGTAATTTATCATCTTGATTCTATAGATATTGTCATAGTGACTCAGCTTGGCTTTAACAGTTAGCCAAATAGAAAGAAAAACATAAGTTTAACACATATAGTTTATACAGTTATTGTTGCTATGCATAGTTTGATGATCCAACAAAAAGTACCAAACAAAATAAATTTTAAAATTCAAGTCGATAAAGTTTCGACATTATTTTATCCACAGGAAATTCCCTTCAAGATTTTTTTTTGAAAGAAAATTTAAGTTGATGTATGAAACATTTGCACCACCAGTAGGAGCTAAAGGAGTAGCATCTCAATTTTAAGTTGGTAAACACCGAAAATGGTTCGGCTTTTCTCAATTTTAAATTTGAATTTAATTGTCATATTTGAACTCTTAAGACTCACTATAAATCTCGTTTCGATAATTTGAATTATTCATTTTATAAATAATAAATATCACAAGACGTTATTTAAATAATGTTCTTGACAAATTAAAAATCATAACATGCTCAGTGGATCTTCTACTTTTATTTTTCAACTACATTATAATTTACTCATAAAATTTTCCGCTACAATATTAATTTTGCACACCATATCATACATACCTGTAGACGTGCCCGAACGTCCCGTCCTCGCGCGCGAAGGTGCGAAATCCGTTTTGTTCTTAGCTACTACAGTTCGGACTCAATGTCACAGTTCTGAATCTAATCTCGCAAAGTGCAATACAAGACCGATAAATCACCAAAGAGTCCAAATCCGGTAAATCGTTTTGAAAAACTGATTTTTATAAAGAAGTGCCAAACATGGACTGTTTTTCCAGATACAGAGCCGCCACCTAAATATTTTTTTTGGGGAAATTTAGGAAACCTTGACTCATGCCTAAGGCCACGTGTCTGTCATCATCGAAGTTGTCTCGGCTCAGGAACTTGGGTACGAGAGGGGAAGGTCATGCAATGAGCACCCTGCTCGCCCGATCGAAGATCGGCCTTTACTAACATGATATTTTGTTTTTGAAAACACACGCGTTCTTATTCCGGTTGTTAGCCTAGAATTACTACGTGATGCACACAACATACAAGTATAGACTAGATCGCCTAAGTTGGAACAAAACATCTCATATTTGTTTGAAAATGGTTTGAAGGTGCTACTCGCAAGTAGGCTAAGACGTGGATTTTCCACCCTCAGGTGGGCTTAGAAAACATAGTGATTTGCCACCTCAAGTGGGCTTAAAACGCTCATTTTGATGAATTGTTCTAATTTAAGTAATCTAACCTTCACCCACAGGCATTCAGACAGTTAATCACTTAAGCAGTTAGCCTTATGGCAAGCATGCTATCATGGCAACACTCACACTCATGCAAGATGCTAAAACATAAACACTCACCGAGTACTCCGAGCCAAAACAGAAGCTAGTTAGTAATCATGCATGATCCTAGTTCATGTTAAGATAGCTAATGCAACACATGCAAAATGCAACTAGAAATAGGCTCGGCTATTCTAAAATGTCATATGAGATGCAACTTGATACATGTATTCAAGTAGGAATTGAAATACAATGCAGTTAGTATGATACGCCGAGCCCGGTTCATGCAATACGAATGAATGGATGCAAACATGCAAGCATAAGGAATGCTAATTGAAACATGACCTAGAACTAACCATCTTAAGAGATTAAGTAAAAAGGAGAAATACGTGGGGTTGGAAGACATTCACACACTCATGCACACTTATTACAAAATTCGCCTTCTCGATGGAGGGTCCGAATAAATAATACAAATCAACTTAGCTAATTAATTATTACAAAACTTTTAACTAATTAAGCAGATTAATTAAGTTACAAATCCAATCTAAATAAGCAATTGAAATGAGTTGCCACAGCTCCGCCTCGGAACGATGAATGATGCATGCCCGGTCGCGTCTTCCCAAAATCCGTTGCCATGCCTCATGTTGCCTTTGTTTGCATTGTTTTGCACCTCTGCAAACTTTGAAAATCTCTATGATGCTTCTAAACCACCTCATGGATATGCTGAGAGGCCATCGGCCAATAGATGAAGGTCATCGGCCAGTTTTGAGTCCATCGGCCAAAAATTGTTAGCTGATCGGCACTCTAGGTAGCCGATCGGCCATATCATCCTGCAGACTGCTCCTTTTGTTGCAGCAGAGGACAAACAAGGGCATGGCAATACATTTTCAAGAAAATGTTGTGCAACTACACCCCTTATCATGTTTGAGACTCAAAGGAGTTTAGTGTTTGACTCTCGAGCCATCAATCACATATTTCAATGCATGATGGCCAAAGAGACTGAATTACACAAGTCAATATGGAATGAATGCACAAAAACACATGAATGCTTCACACTCTATCATGTTGAATCAAGAGTGTCGGCGACCGAGAATTGAGGCACATTTCATCACTTCAAGTATGAAATGTCCCTCATTCTTCGTGTTTGGTTTGACACCCCAAACCAAACAGAATGCAATGCATGCAACATGGAGATGCTATGCGATGCAACACAAGTATGCCAAATGCAATATGACTCAAGCATGCACACAAGGCTAAGGTAACAAGCATGCCAAATGCAATGCAACCTAAAGATGCAAACGTGCAATGTAATAAGCATGCAACAACAATGCCAACAACAAGCATGTGACAACTTGCAATCTAACAAGCATGCAACAACATGCAAGATGGATAAGCATGCAACAACATGCGAAGATGGACTAGCATGCAACAAGATGCAAACTAGCAAGCATGCAACAACATGCTAAACCTCATAAACATGCAACAACATGCAAAGATGGACTTAAACCAAAATAGACAAACCTCAGCCATGTCCAAATTAGTGGCCAAGATGATGAATTGAGGACATGAAATGCAAGACAAACATGCATGCCAATTGGCCCAAGAATTAAGGCCTAAAGAGGACAACTCTCAAGAGCACTTAAATAGTGAAAAGCATGCAAGTATGACAACACTACATGCTCTGAAATGATGTTAGGAATGATGCCAAATCAACCAAACGATGCAAGTATGGCATGCAAGAAGGCTCAAAACTTGAAGCTAGCATAGGCACTTTCCCTAAGGCTATGCAAAACATGAAGCAAATGGCCTAAGTAAACCAAAATAGTCCTAAAGCATACCAAAGTGAGTGTAAAACATGCATAGATCAAAACCAAAGCAAGCCAACACGACGGACATAAGGCATGATGCAAGTAAGGCCAACAAAGGGGATTGCACTACACCTATCAAAACCAAACATGGCATGACTTAACCAATAAAAATCAGAGTTATGGCATGTCAAAATAAGTCCAAAAACCCACTGAGATGGCATCCTAAAGGCCTAAGCATAGAGCCATACACAAGGGTCCACTCTTGAGGCATAAAACACCAACCTCCCAATGCATGGAAAAGGTGACAAATGTGAGTGCAAGACCACACTACATGGACTGAAATCATATATGAAATGATGCCAAATCATGAAAATAGTCTAAGCAATGCATGCTAGTGACTTGGACACCCAAAGCTAACAAGCTAGATTGAACCATGGCTATACAAAACAATGCATGCATGACCAAAACAACATGAAACAGAGCTCAAGCATGGTAAAACATGACTACAAGCTTCTTTGAGTTGAGCCAAAACATGCAAGAATGATGGTCCAAACACATGATGCATGTTAAGGCAATAGAGAGGATTGCAAGACAAGTGTATGGTGCATGCAAGAGACTATTAAACCAACCTTAGACAGAGGTATAACATGGAAAAATAACACCAAATACTTGCTGAAATGAGACCAAAACATGCTCCTATTATGAGCTAACAACACAAGCATATGAGACACAAGGAGGGGGGGTGTCCCTCTCCTACTCAAGACTCCAAAACCACCTTTCCACCACTGAAAATCCTCTGGATTTCAGTGGTAGAAAGGTCATGCAAAGGTTAGAACAAGGGCCAAAAGGGATGGCTCAAAACAAGGCCAAACAAGGCCTAAGAGGGGGTAGATCACCCCCAACCAAAAAGTGACCTTAAACAAACATGACAAGCATGAAAAATCAGAACTTTTTGTAGTTTAGAGTTAAGCTTAAAACAATATGCAAGTAGGCCTAAAACCTTAAGCCAAAATGGGGGATTAAAAGGTAGTTGACTCACCTTTGAAGAACACCTTCAAGAACACAACTCCAGCAGCCTTCTCTGACCAAAACCAGCCCAAGAACACTAAAACCAACTCCTCAGTACCTCAGCAACAAAAGGATGGTGTTCTAGTAGGTGTTTGTGTGCAATAGTGTGAAGAAAACACACTTTTGGGCACAAATAAGGGCTAAACAAGAGAGAGAGGTAGAATATATATAGAGAGAGATATAGAACTTGTATCTCAGATTTTCAAAACCTCTAGAAAGGGAGAGGGGCCTCCCTTCTTATAGAATTTTAATTCTCAAGCTTGTTCAACAAGCTTGAGTCTTGAACGCAATCCCTCCATACACGTGTATGGAGGATGAGAATTGTGCTCACCAACTATCACAGCTGGCAGAAAATATCTGCAAAAAGCAGATGGAAAGGTCTCGGCTCAAAAATATGGTCGATCGACAAAAAAGAGTGCCAATCGACCAAAAAGAGTGCCGATCGGCCAACACTTAAGGCCGATAGCAAGAAAACATGGCCGATGGCACAAAGCCTTAGCCGATGGGTTGAGGGGGTGTCCAACAAGGCACCCTCTTCCCTCAGAAGCAAAAACACAAGTCCTTGGTCCACAACCAAGCACAAAACAAACAAGTTGAGAGATCCTAAGGCAAGGCGCGCAGCCGAAACCTTCGGGAACTCAAAATGAACATGAACATGGATGATCATCGTGTGTTCAAACAATGACATCCAAGTCTTGAGGACGGTCAAACAATGAATAGCACTTTGATTATCACAATAGAGGTTAATCACAATAGAATGTGAAACCCCCATATTAGAGAGAAGCCATCGAAGCCACACAAGCTCCTGAGTAGTGCCAGTAAGAGCATGATACTCAGCCTCAGTACTAGAACGAGTAACAAGAGTTTGCTTCTTGCTATGCCAGGCAATAAGAGAGTCACCTGAGAAGAAGCAGAATCTTGTAGTAGAACGGTGATCAGTAGGATCCCTTGCCCAATCTGCATCAGAAAATGGGTGTAACTGTAGAGATGAGTATGCTGAGTAGTGAAAACCATGAAACATAGTTCCTTTGAGATAGCACAAAATGCGAACCAAAACATCATAGTGCGGAGAACGAGCAGCTATGAACTGACTGACAATGTGAACAACATAGGCAATGTCTGGACAAATGACTGTGAGATAATTAAGACTACCAACTAGTTAACGATATAAGGTAACATCAGACAACAAGTGACCGTCAAGAGGTGTGAGATGAGTCTGAGGATCAACTAGGGTAGGAGCAGTCTTGCAATTGGTAAGACTAGCACGAGCCAAGAGATCAGAGATATACTTGGCCTGGGTGAGAAAGTAACCAGAAGAATCATGAGAAATTTCCAAGCCAAGGAAGTAACTAAGAAAACCTAAATCTTTCATTTCAAATTGGTGACTGGGGAACTGTTTGAGACTAGAGATACCCACTATGTCATCCCCGGTGATGATCATATCATCAACATAGAGAAGAAGAAGAATAACACAACACTCTGTCTTGCGGATAAACAGAGCAGAATCATAGACACTGGAAGAGAATCCAAAGTCGCTAATGGTAGAACTGAACTTGGCAAACCAGGCACGGGGAGCTTGTTTCAAACCATACAAAGCACGGCGAAGTTTATAGACCTTGGTGGACGAAACTGATGAACCAGGAGGAGGTTGCATATAAATTTCCTCAGTGAGATCGCCATTGGCGAGCAGCAGTAACGGCAAGTAGGCTGTGAACTACGAACAACATGAGCAAATGTTTCCTTATAATCAATCACATATTCTTGAGTAAACCCCCGAGCAACAAGACGAGCTTTGTAACGCTCAATAGAACCATCAGAATGAGTTTTGATCTTGTAAACCCATTTGTAACTAATAACACTCTGGCCAGATGGAATGTCAACTACATCCCAGGTATGAGCTTTATCTAAAGCTTGTAATTCATCACTCATAGCTTGCTGCCATAGAGGGTTAGACCAAGTCTCTCGATAGGAAGTAGGTTCATGAGAAGAAAAAGTAGTGGAACTAACAATGAAATTACGAAGAAGTACAGAAGGTTGTGTTACCCGAGTAGAATGACGAAGGGATACCTCTAGTGCGAAAGCTAATGTAGTGGAATCAAGGATGTATGAGGCTCACTGGGAGGTAAAGCAGGAGCAGGTACAAAAGCCAGCTCAGGATCAGGGATTGGAGCAGCAGGACCAGGAGACAGAGTGGAATCCCCAGGATGGGCCAGAGAGGGATCTGTAAAGAATGGTGTATTGAGAGGAGTGGACAAATGAAACTTAGATATAGAGAACATTTTGTGTTCCCAAAATACTACATGACGAGAGACACGAAGATGACGAGAAAGAGGATCCCAACAACAATAATCTTTATGTTCAATCCCATACCCCACGAAGCAACAAAAACGGTAATTTGTTACGCTTATGTGGTTGAAGAAGAACAAAACAAGCACATCCAAACACATAAAGACCAGTATAGGCTATGCCATATAGAAGCTCATATGGGGTTTGATTGTTGATGGTATGGAAAGGAACAGGGTTGATAGTATAGATTGTTGTGAGAGCTGCTTCTTCCCAAAAACAATCAAGACAAGAAAAAGAGATTAAAAGAGCACGAACAATGTCTAGGATATGGCGATGTTTGCGCTCAACATGACCATTTTGTTGGGAGGTACCAAGACAAGAATAATGAGAAAGCGTACCATTTTGACGAAGGAATTTCAAAAAATGAGTTTCTTTGTATTCCTAAGCATTATCAGCATGAAAAATTTTGATGGTGGAGAAAAACTAAGCTTTGACCATGTGAGAAAAATCATAATATATTTAGTGTAACTCAAAGCAAGATTTCATAAGAAATAACCAGGTAAAACGAGTGAAATCATCAATAAATATAACAAAGTATTTAGATCCCCCCTCCCCATAGTGGTATTAGGTGAAAGTCCCCCAAACATCAGAGTGTATGAGATCAAAAGGTACATGAGACATAAAGGTACTAGTAGTAAATGGCAAGGCAGGCTGTTTTGCAAGTTGACAAGATAGACAGTCTACTTTATCATTTGGAACATCACCTAACTAACCCCTTGAAACAACAGAGCGTAAACGACCAAAGGACACATGACCGAACCAAAAATGCCATAAAGGAAGAGGGGAACTAGTAGTAGCAAAAGCAGCAGTCTCTACATTGGAAGGACTGGAGAAGGGAATGAGAAGGTGGATGAGCTCGTATGGACGTCCAAGTCTACAAACTATCCCAGGGTTTGTCATGTCTTCAGATCCTGCACAACATAACCAGTTGGAGAAAATAGAACAATGAGGCCAAGATCACATAGTTGAGCAATAGAGCTAAGATTAAGTGCAAGATTAGGGATCAGATAAGTGTGAGGGAGAGAGACATTAGAGATAAAAATATGACCTACTTGTCTAACATGCATTTGAGAACCATTAGCAGTATGAATACTAGGTAAATTAGAAGGACATGTAGTGGAAGAAAATAGTGGAAGGCCAGAGGTCATATGGTTCTAACAAGCCAAATCAAAATACCATGATGAGGTACCTGGGGTGACTAAGATATCAGTAGAAAGTGTACCAGAAGTGGAAAGAACCTTTTCCATAACGTAGACACCCCATTTTGATCGGCCTTAAAACTTGGACACTTTCTTCTGATTACCCGATGATGACAAATAAAATGTGTTTCTCACAGAATCCTCAGTAAGAGAGATAGAATTTGAACTTTAATTCCAACCTTTACACTTTTTTTGGCCAAACTATTTTAGACCTTAAAAACCTCTTTTCAATATATATATATATATATAATGTTTCTACGATGTTCTAAGGCTCCCATTTCGATTAAAATATTACATTTTTCAGTAAACCGAGTAAGGACAAAGTGGAAATAAATAGAAAAGAAGTGAACTCTTTGAAAATAATATTTAAAACATCTTTTTTATAAGTTTGGATAGGTTTTTATTTGAAGGAAATAGGAAGGGATGGAAGAAAACTGGTTTAGGGAAAGGATGAGCATCAAATTGTTAAAAAGGAAATGAACAACCTTTACTAAATTAGGCATATCTCTTTGTACACTTGGCATTTAGATGTGAGGCCACCACCATTGGAAAGTAGACTTCTTGAGCTTCAATTTAGACCCAAGAATCACCTAAAACCAAGTCCAGATAAGGGAGATATGCCCATTTGAAGTTGGGTTTGAGAGCATATTTTGTTGACCTGGTCCAAGAGAAATAAATAGCCTTCACTAAATTAGGCATATCTCTTTGTACACTTGGAATTTAGATGTGAGGTCATAGCCATTGGAAAGTAGACTTCTGGGGCTTCAATTTAGACCCAAGAAGCACCCTAAATCAAGTCCATATAAGGGAGATATGTCCATTTGAAGTTGGGCTTAATAGCAGATTTTGTTGACTCGACCCAAAATAGCAACAGCCCCATTTTTCTTGGTTTTGGTTCGGTTGGGACACCCCATTTACCTATTTTTTGATCCATTCAAGTGCACCCACTCATCCTCCATTATACCTAATCATTCTCCATTGTTAAAAAGAGGTTTTGTTTGCATCCATAAAGGAGTATCCCATGCAACCACCTTTAAAATTTGCTCTCCTATCACATTCTTGTCTCCCACCTTGTCTCCCACCTTCTTTTTGACCTTCACTCTCCCTCATTGCCAATATAGAATGATCATATTGTAAGAAAGAGAGAGGACCACGAAATTGAAGAGAAAAGAGTGAGAAAATGGTGGAAAAAAAAAAAGAGAAAAATTGAGTTTTTGAGCCAAAACACTTCTAAGCTCCCATAGCTACTGAAATTCCTCATTTCCATGCACCAAAACCACTCCAAAAATTCTGATATAGCCAAAGATTAATTTCCTCGATCATATGGAAAAGTGTTTAGTAATTGAAAGTGAGAAAAACAAGAGAGTTAGCCACTTTCCATACCATAAACTCCATAATTTTGAATTGAGGATTTGAGAACACACTTCCTACACTTGAGGGTGATTATGAGGGAGTTTGTGAACTAAGGATTCCATCCATTCCTTGGAAGGTGAATTTCACAAACCTTTCTTTTTCTTGCGTTTCTTACTTATTTTGCTCTTTTACTTTCATTTATTGTTATATTGTATACTATTGTAATCTAATTGAAAATTGTGAATTGAAGTCCCATATATGTTGCTTTTAGCATGAGAAAGAGACCTTCCATGATAAATGGTTTAATCTCTTCGGAGGTTCATTACCAGGGCATTACATCTCTCTCATGCCAAGAACAATTCCTTGTTTGACGCTTCTCTTATTTTAGTGGACGTAACTCTTATTTTTGGACTAAAATGACTAAAAAATGGCAAGGTAATTAAAAGGGATAATAAAATTGGACTAAAAGAGGCACAGGATAATAACATTGAGTTGGGTTCAATCAAACGTCATATTGAACCCATTGTCCTTTTTTTTAAATATATACTTATTTTGCTCTTTTTGCTTTGATTTCTTGTTATATTATATATTGTTGTAATCTTGCATGTTCTATCTTATACTTGTTTTCTTGTTTTAGATTCATGTTAGTTTTGTTGTAAGTTTGCACTTTTTTTTATTATTTTATATTTGTTTTCTCACTTTTAATCTAATCGGTAGTGGTTAGTTGAGCCACCTACATATTTCTTATTTGTTCATTTTCTTGGTTTTGCAATAAGACAGGTTTTGCTAGGCCTAGTTGGTCGGCCGGTTAGCTTCTTTTTGACAAGACGGCGTTGTCTTTCGATGTTAACCAACTTCCGGTGATTTCCAAGGCACATGAAACTTTTTTTCTTTCGTTAATTTTATTTTGAGTGTATTGTGAGATTTTTATTTTGTTGTAATATTCTCCTCATCCCTCTCTAATTTGGTTTGTAATTATTCTTTAAAATGTTGTAATAATTTTCCGCCCCGCTTCTTTCCATCCCGTTCTTTTACTTGCTTTCTTTATTTGTACATAAACGTCATATTTATTTTTCATCACAATTATGCTTTGCATCCATGTTTCATGCATCTTGATTCAGTTAAGTTTGCATTTGTAGATTTAATCAATTCGTATGTGATTATGTGCGCTACCTCATGTTCTTGAGATGATTCGCATATCATATTTTAGAAGCCGAATCTGTAGTTGCATCTCATGGGTGACTTGCATTAGAATTTTGTATATAAGATCATGCATATTTTATTAACTTTATTTTGTAGCTTGTTCGTAGGACGTCAAACATGTATGTTTTTATGCTTTAGCATCACGTTTGTGTTTGTTTTTCTTACTATGTCTAGCATTCTACCATGAAGCTATTTACTTATGTGATATAACTCTATGAATGCCAGTGGATGGAGGTTGTGTCATTTAATTTGGAATGACGTTGATTTTCATGTTTGTAAACTCAATTTATTTTGGTTGTATATCTTCAAAACTCTTTCAAAACTACATGAAATCAAATCGTTCCAAAGTGGATGACATAGTCTATACTTGTAGGCTTCACATAGTAAATTGTAGGATTTATTAAATAATCAAAACATGAACATATAAAGAAAATAAAATTCATATCACGATTAGTAAAGGTCGATCTTTTGATCGGGCAAGCGGGGGTGCTCAATTAATGACCTTCCCCTCTTATACCTAAGATTTCGAACCAAGACAACTTTGGTTATGACGAACAGTGGCCTTGGCACGAGTCATGGGTTTCCTAATTTCTCAAAATATTAGGTGGCGACTCTAAGATCTAATGACACAGTCCATTTCTGTCAAAAAGGTTAAAAATGGATTTTCTAAAAATTACCAAATGTGGACTCTCATCTATATTTCACATTGCAATAATAAGACTAGATCAAAGAAATCAAGGGTCCAAACTGTTTAACGCGCACGGGTACCCCTCGGGCATGTTACACTTAATAGCTTCAATATTATGAACAGTATGAGTGGATGAGGAGGCAAGTATAACAACAGCAGAGGCAAACAAAATCAAAGAGTCATGTCAACCAGCAGAGGATCCAAAAGAGCCACCGTAGAGAGGAGAACTATCTGAATAATCCATGAAGTGATCAAAGTATGAGTCACAAAGAGGGCCCAGTAGTGTTGGAGTACAACTAGGTGAAACAAAGTGTCCCAGTGAATCCAGAACGTTGAAAATAGCTAGAGAACAGCTGAGTAGGCCCAAAAATAGACAAAAAAATGGACCTATAGAAGAAAAATAGGCCAAAGATGACGTCAGCAACATGTGGATGACGTCAGTGTGCGCGACGCATGTTAGCAGAAGAGGGGCGCAGTGCACGGTAGTGACAGAGGCGTGCGCGGCGCACAATAGCAAAGGAGGTGCAAGGGTGCGTGAATATGATGTTAGCAATGATGTGTGCAGCTAGACTGGAACGATGCTGCTAAGACGGTTGGTACGACTAGGGCTGACATTAGAAACGTAGAAGGATGTGAGAGGCGTGTGTGAGGCTGACATTTGTAATCACAAAATGCGTAATAGAGGGCGCGTGGTGGCGCGTGAGATGCGGGTGACAGAAGCAATATACGTGCCAAAGCTTTGGGAGGTACATGGAGGCGCGTGCGAGCATTTTTAGAGGCAAGGCTGGTGGCATTGGGATCGTAAGAAGATTCCGAGCAAGTTGATATTAGTTTGAAAATTTGTTGATCACTGTAGATTGCATAACAGTGTTTGAACAGATGAAGATGTGTGATTAGATTAATTGAATAAAAGTGCTACAGTACCACTATGCACGGTAGTGAGCAACAGAGGGAGACGAGGATTTAAAACTTTAGCTCTGATACCATGTTATGAAAGTAGAGAGAGAAGAGAAGAGAGAAACTCTATATTGAATTAAATAATGAAACACAAGAAGCCTGTATATATAGGTTGAGAAGAAACCTAGATAAGTATAAAAAATGAGATGATATACATCTACAATACATATAGATAAGTATAAAATAATAATATATATCTAACAGAAGGTATGTTGCAACAATTTTTTAAATTGATATAAAACAATGGTAAAAAAGTTTACGATGTAATAAATTGTTTTTAAAACGAAGAAACGGGAAGCATCTTGTGATTCTAGAATTCACAATGTAAATCATGATACAAATATGTGGTGAGAATTTATTCAATTTATTATTTCAGTGATTACAATTATAACAAGAATAGAGGAAAAGCATTATGATAAATGCAAAAGCAAATTACATCAAATCACTATGATTCAAAACAAAAAAATTTGATGTGCTTTATCTAGGTGGTAGCTGCAGAACATTCAGTAGGAAGACCCTGAGGAAATTTATTTACGTCGGTGCAATAGTTATAGATCATATAGTTGTTTTGCACCCATTTTAATCTCTCTTGAGATTTGGGATCGAGTTCTTGTGTGAACCAGGAGGATGAATTTGAATTGCAAGAAGACATCGCGGAGGACCAAATGCAAGCCTTTGCATGGAATTTTCTATAGTAAGCAATGAAGGGAGCTTCAGTCCAGTTTATCTTCACACGGCCACCTCTCGTGGCCCAGAAATCAGCATTCCATATGCTCCCAATTATCCTCATTGACTGGTTATTTGGGTATGGAACACCCATGGCTTCCAGGTTTTTGAATTCTCTAATGGGTGTTCCATCCACAGACAAGCTGAAAATTAGAGTTAAAAAACAAAGGTGAATATACTCACTCCTATTTGGATATTGAATTTATTTATCAAAGAAATGAAACTACATATCTATATAAGTGTAATTAAACAAAAATAAGATTGCCTTTTTTCTACTATAAATGGTCTATATTCATTTTCTCTCATTTTTGTTACCCAACTGAAGAAAGAGAGACATTTAGCTTCATTAATTCAATTTCCCCCTATATTTTCCATTATCGTTGTTTTTTGTCCTATATCCAGCCAGCGTAGGCTCATTGTTCACCTGTAGGTTGTGACTCACTGATGGGGAGCCTTTTGGCTTTACGAGAGCCCACTAGAGAAAAAGAGTCTCGGGTAGGGATTTGGAAAGTGATAGAAAAAAAAATAGGTAAAACGTGAATAAAATATAATTACATTTCACACACAATTCTCATTTTCGTTTCCGAATCCTTACACAAATACATACTCCAAACATAACCTAAGGGTTTGTTTGATTATGGAGAGATAGTGACGCCAAGAGCACAATATCAAAAAAAAAAAAAAAAAAAAATCGAATTTTTTGGTCTTTGTTTAGCAAGAGAATTGTAGAAAGAGTTACAAAATGAAATTTCTCTTAAAACTCTCTTAACCTTTTAAACTTACATTTTAGTTTCCTAGAAACATGTAGAGAAAGGTATTTTCTAAAAGTGGGGAACAATTATCACATTTTTCAAATTTTTCTACGATTCCCTTCCTTTGTTTAAAATAGACAAACAGAAATCAAGTAAAATATATATAATAATTTTCTTGCAACTTTTGTGCTCTTCAAACTTCAAAACTAATTTTTTGATTATTTTCTACAACAATGATTCATCTCCCTTTTTCCCTCACTCCCTTTGACCCCCTCTCTCTCTCTCATTGGTTACCTTTTCTTTTTCTTTTTCTTTTTTTTCCTACTCCTCCAATCACCACCCGTCACGTGGCAAAGGGGGGTGAGGGGGTGACCCCCAAAAAGGGTCCCAAGCATTATTCTATTTTCTATCAAATCTCCATTCCAATTAATTGCATGCGAGAAAATGATTCACTTTCTAACATTTTCATTTCTTTCAAATCCAGCAGACCTCCATTTTGTTTGGCGGAAACTATTAACCGTTTCGTAGACTTTTTTTTTTTTTTTTTTTTTTCAGAAAATGGTTTTCATAGAAAATGTTTTCCTTTATTTAGCTACGGTCTTGAAACTAATATGTCAGCGGTTGTGGTGTTAGTGGTAGTGTAGTGTTGGTTGAGGTGGTAATATGACAACATTGATTAGATTTTAATTTGAAATATTTTTCATATTTCAAAAGTGAAAAATATGTTTCATCAAAATAAGCAAGTTTTCTATTAATATGGAATAACGCTAATGGTGGAGGATGAAAACATTTTCCGCCATACCAAAAAGCCAGAAAATGGCAAAAAAAAAAAACATTTTCTGCTAAAACACCTTAAGCATTAATGAATTGAAGATGGAAAACAAGCAACATGAAAACTAGTGAGTTTGGAAAGTGGGGGAAAAGAGAAGAGAAGAGAAGAGAATGGATGTAGTTACACAATGTAGTTGGGTGACCAGAGGATGGAATAGGTGTGAAAATCAGCAGTAGGGTCGAACCACAGGTAGAACTGTTGCTCCCTTCCACCCCGACCTTGACTGAACACATTGGTATGAAGAATGTATGGATCACCACTCAAGTTTCCCAAGAATTCAAAGTCAACCTCATCATGAGCTGATCCTTGTGATGATAACTGTACAAATAGCACACAATAACAAAAATTACATTTAACAAAAAAAATAAAATAAAATAAAGGCAATTATATCAATAATCTTTATATTTTGTCTTGTTTTGTCATTTTAGTCTTTACACTCTTAAATAACTCAATTTTAACTATTAAATTTAAATTTTATGTCTATTTGGTCAAATTGATAACACATTTAGTGTTTTTTTTGTGAAAAATTATCATTGAATTGGTTGAAATTAACTCACTGAGTTGAACAAGTTTATAATCTTGCCTTGAAAAATATAACATATATCACTCATCTGCACATTTTTTATTAAAAAATGTAAATAATTAGATTAAATTGAGACAAAATTATAAATTCAAGATTAAAATTGAATCAATTAAAATTATAAGGGCCAAAATGATTCAAAAACCAAAATACAAGGACTATCAGCGTAATTTGTCAAAAAAATTAATTAATATTTGAATGGAAATGCAAATGAAAATGCTTTTATGACAAGAAGAAGTAAGAAGTTAGAACATATATACATAAAAGGAAGTGTCGGTTCCAGCAGAGTTTCCGGGTGCAAGCTTGAGTTGCATCTCAAAGAGTCCGAATAGATATTGGTTCTTTGATTGGAACCTAGAACCAGAGGATTGGTCAAGAGAAAGTTTGAGAAGCTCGCCATTGTTGAGTATTTGAGCATGGTCATTTCCCCATGTTATGTCAAAGTCTTGGTTAATGTTGTCATCACAATCAACCATTGAAGAACTCAATACTACAACAAGAAGAAGGAACACTAGCAGTAGTAGCACAGCTAAATGAGCTGGTGGATAAGCCATGGATGTTTTCAAGTCGGTCAAAACTCAAAAGTGGGGACGACGATGACGAGGAGGAGGCGGCAAATTAATTAGTGTTTTGAACATGGTTTGAAGTGAATGGATGTCAGACTGATTATTTATAGTAGTCAGCTTTTTTTTTTTACTGAAAGGTAGTTGATTTTTATACTATTCCGATAGGCAGCTCGAATTTGGGGGCTCGAATTTGGCTCGAATTCGAAGAAGAAGAAGAAGAAGAAGAAGAGAAGGAGGAAGGAGGAAGGAGGAGGAGGGAGGAGGAGGACTGGAGGGGGTATAATCACAGGGGGGGAGGAGGAGGCGGAGGCGGGGCCGGAGGCGACGGCGGTGGTGCTACGACGATCGGCGGCGGCGAGGCGACGGCGGTGGTGCTGCGACGATCTCCTCTCCTCCTCTCTCTTTCTCTCTCTCTCCTCCTCTTTCTCTTCTCCTCTCTTCTTCCTCTACTCTTCTCCTGTGTTCAACGAAGAACAAGAAGAACAAACATTGTTGCAAAATAATAATTGGTTACCCAATGCAAACACTACGAACAAACACAACACATTGTCAACACAGATACAAATTAATGATTGATAAAAACATTAATTTACAAAAAGCAATCAATCTTTTCTTTGGGTTTTATTTTTTTCAACTCTTTCTTTTTGGAACTTCCTTTAATTGATCATATAAAGTTATGGGGAAAATTTAAGAAAGAAGTGTTCTGAAGAAAGAATTTAATAAAATAAAATTCAAAAAGCAAACTCTTCGCTTGGTAATTCAACAATAAACTCTAACTAACTTAATTCTCCCATCATTTACAAATCAATACAACTTAAAAAACCCCATTTATTTTCTTCCAAAAACCCAAAGCCATTTATTATATCAGTTTAGTCCCATCAATTTTGTGTATGTAACCCTCCATCATCTTCTTCAATCTTCACCTACACCCATTCATATTGATTTTGATTCCAACCTTAACTAAATTTTGAATATTTGTTAAGCTATACATGATCATAAGCAAAATATCAAACCAGCCCCTTTGGTTAGCTCATGGGCAGCAGCCAACAAAATTTAGATTGAAATTAAATGAACTATAAGACTAAACTAATATAATAAAATTCAATGGATAAAACAACAAATCAACAACATACAGTAAGGGGACAATTGTTTACAGGGTCTTAAAAAAGTAATAGGCAATGCAGAACCTATATATATATATTTTTTATCACAGCTTACCAATCCCCACTCCCAACTAAAGGGGAAAAAAATAGAAAAACACAAAAAGCCCAATAAATATAAGAAAATCCATATCAGTATTTAAAGAGTATTTAGCAAACTCAGAAGTATTTATAGATCCGTATACATTTATGAGTATTTAGCAAACAATAGCAAAACTCATAATATAGAAAAACCCATTTTATAAACAAAAAATTAGTACCCATTTCAAAAATTAACACCCATTTCTCATTAAAGAATCAAACATTTCATTAACTGTGTGTGTGTGTGTTGAGTCAGTACCTTTGAGACCCAAAAATAGTAGGAAGTGTCTGGTTCATCCTCCTCAATCACAACATATAAAAAAGAAAAAAAAAAAAAAAAACCACTAAGATTTGATCATTGTAACAAAATAAATTACGAATTTTAAATTTTTTAAATTTAAATCTTAAATTTGTTTTCAATATGAGCCATTTGTTTAATTATGTTAAGTAAAATCGGCAAAAAAAATAGTTATTTTAGTCATTAAACATAATAAAAATGAGTATTTTAGACATTTTATATAATTATATTAAGTTTATGACTAAAATACTAATTAGTTTTTTTTTTTTTCATTTTTAGTTAAAGAAAATAAACAAATAATTTAGATTGAAAAACAAACAAAATATTAAAATTTAAATTGACAAAATTAAAATTTTATTTTATTATACGATCAAACTCTAATTTATTTATTTATTTATTTATTTTTTAATGCAATTGTCTCATATTTCTTTGGTAATTATGCTAAGCTCATGCTTAATTATGTTTCCCTTCTCTATGAACTAATAAGGATCTTACAGTTTCCTAATCATTGATAGTCTGCTTTGTTTCAAAAAAAATAAAAAATAAAATAAAAAAATATAAAAATTTCCAATCAAATTACAAAGTAGTTAAATTTTGGGACAGTTACATAAATAACCCCAAGGTTTTAACCTTATAACAAAATAAACCTTCAGTTTTTAATTTTGTCAATTTAAATTATAATCTTTTGATTTATTTTTAATTCAAATCATTTGTCTATTTCTCTTTAAAGTAAAATTGACCAAAAAATAGTATTTTGATCATTAAACTCTATGTAGGTATTTATAAAATGTCTAAAATATACTTTTTATCAGGTTTAATGACAAAAATATCTTTCTTTTTTTTTATATTGATTTTACGTAATAAAATAGACAAATGGTTTAGATTAAAAACATATCGAAAGTTTAAGGTTTAAATTGATAACATTAAAAACTAAGAATTTATTTTGCTACAACACTCAAACTCTGAGATTTTTTTTTTTTTTATAATTTCCCCTTAAATTTTCTTACTTGTATCAATTACTCATTTAAAATTTCAATTGTGATATATTTATCCTTTAATTTATGAATTTGTACCAAGATAAACCAATTAAAGGGAGGAACATAAAGGGTATTTTAAACATTACACCTAATGCAACTCACTGATTAGTTAGTTAAATTATCAATTTAGTTAAAATAGCCACCCAAACTCAAGAAAAATCTCCCTAACAGTATTTTCATTGAACTAGTTAAATTTTTATTACATTTTAGTTTAGAAGTTACTTTCTTTCTTTCTTTTTTTATATTTTTTATTTTGATAGATTATATTTTAATACACTCTCCAACAAATCTATCATTTTGACATGCTATTTAAACATTATTTTTTTATTAATTTTAATTTAAAATTATTTTTATAAACTCTACCTAACTAATTCCAAAATATCAAAAGTGTTTAGGGCTTTTGGTCCAACGTCCAATTTTAAATTTTTTTAGTCTAAAAGTCCGTGCACTTTTTCATTTTGTCCATAAGGGCATCTTTCTACAAAACGACCTAACTACCTATTTACCTGTCAATCACGCTTCTATAAGCAATCTATTTTTTTTCTTTTTGTCTCTCTCTCTCTCTCTCTCACACACACACACACATACACACACACACACACATCCTCACTCTTCTCTCTCTCAAAAAAATGTCCAACTGCATCATCAACACAGCGTCGACAGGGATGAGAGGTGAATAAGGTGGCTGAGACATACAGATTGTCCACATGAGACTTCTCTAATCTCCACTTCTAGCTACAAAAGAAAATTGACCTAGATAGAACTCTAAAATATTCACTCCAAGCTTATGTACGCAATCATCCCAACTGCCGAGTTACACAAATCTATCGTCTACGACAACACTCGAGAAAACCAAAATCAGCAATCTTTACATGTTTTCAAGAATTAATCAATAGATTCGAAGGCTTAGTGTCTCTGTGAACGATCTTACGCTTGTGGAGATAGTATAGGATAGAGAGAAGTTGGAGAGAGATATCGATGAGGTATGAGTCGTTGTGGATAGGCTTAACTTCGAAGATCCACCGTCCGTGTACTCGAGAAGAAGTTGAATCTCGCTGGCGTGATTGAACATGTCGTGACACTTGACGACGTTATGGCTATCAACATCGAAACAGATCTTTATCTAATCAAAATTTCAACAGATAAAGGGAAAAAAAATTGAATAGATATGGAAAAAATTGAACAAATCTGTTTCAACAGATAAAAAAATTAAACTACTATTTTAACAGATAAAAAAATAAGCTAGATAAAAATTGAACAGATAGAAGGGAAATTGAATAGATAGGGAAATTTTTTTTGAATGGATAGATATAACTTTAAACAGATAGGTTCTAAAAAAATTGAACAGGTAAATTTTGTTTAACAGATTGATTAAGGGATAAAATTGAAAACAAAAATGTCATTCAAAGCAGCAAAATGTGCTTCTCAGCAAACTATTTCGCAAAAATGCGGACTTCTCACCTAACAAAAAAAATATCCATTGGACCTAACGCAATACACAATTGCTAAATTAGATTTTTTAACAATTTTCTCTATTTTTTAATGGTTGACTAAACCAAACCACTACCTATATTTATTGAACCAAATTCGCCAAAACTAAAATAGCTAACTTAATAACTAGTTTGATGGATTTAAAATTTGATAATTTGCTTACTATTTTAACAAAAGAATAAAAATAAACTAACTTGATGGTGATGCTCTAACAAACTAATCAACAGTTTAGTTAGAGTAGTTTTGTGAATTGTAATTACCTACTTTTTTTTAGACACTATTAAGACTCTGTTTGGGATGTGGGTTTATTGGCTATTTTAGCCAAGAAAGACAAAAAAATGCTAAATAGCCAATAAGACAAAATGTCACATCTAAATTATAATCAATTTATTTTTATTTTTCACAACCATCAATTCAACTACCAAAAAAAAAAAAAACTCAAATCAAACACTATTTTTTTAGCCAATTTAAAATAGTTAAAAAAAAAAATCAGGTTAAAAAAGCCCATTCAAACAAGGGCTAAGTAGTTTTTTACTTTTTTGTTCTTAACTTCTCTCTCATAAAAAAAATAAATGATTTTTTTTTTACAAGAATATAGTTAAAATAAATAATATTTCCAGTGTATATTAAAAAAAAAAATTAGCTAAACTAATATAAAATAAGATGTTGACTAGTATTATTAGAGGCACTATTAATCAGAGTGTTTACTACCAAACTCGCCATCATCAACCCCACCAATCGCCATTGCCCTCCAGCCGCCATCCACCATCCACAATCAACCGTGAGAATCGTCACCATTCGTGTGATTTGCTTAATTTTTTTCTCTTGCAATCCATAATGTTGTTGTTTTACTTCGAGCCCGTTGATATAATATAATAATTACAGATGATTTGAATATATATTTTATATGCTCAGATTATTCGGTGTAGGTATTAATCAATGTGGTGTATTGTATGATATGCTTAATTTCTTCCATTAGTTGGTGTTGTTGATTTCTGAACTAAAGTTGTTGTTAGTTCAACAATTCAGTGATATGATTAAGACATTATTTCTAAAAGTCTTCACCTAAAAAAATTGGTCAATGTGAGATACGATGGGGTGTGGGTAAGTTTTGTTAGTGAAAAACTTCTTAATTTCTTCACTTGGTGGTCTTCAAGTCTTTAAAATTGGCAATCAATTTGGGGTGCCTCTATTTACACATCACATTTAGTCTCAAGACACACAATTACTTAGTTTACATCTTTAATGATTTGAAAAAACATACAACTTGTTTGGTTCTTATTTTCAGAAAATTTTACTTTTTTATTTTTCATATTTTAATATTTTCAATGAATTTCTTTTAATGTTTTAGCAATTTATTTTTTTTTTAATTTTAGACACACCTAACATAAACACACTTAAAAAATATAATATTAGTGAAAAATATTTTTAAAAATTAAAAATACACAAAAATACAAAAATTGTACTGAATTTTCAATTTTTTATTTTTTGGTATTTAGTGTATTTTTTAAATATTGTTTTCATAAATATTATATTTTTTAAGTGTATTTATGTTAGGTGTGTCTAAAAATTAAAAAACAAAATTGTTTAAAACATTAAAAATATTCATTGAAAACATTAAAATACGGAAAATAAAAAAATAAAATTTTCTAAAAAACTGTTTTCTAAAAATCAAACCAAACAAGCTATGTTTTTTCAAATTATTAAAGGTATGAATTGAGTAGTGGTGTGCCTTGAGAACAAATATGGTGTGTAAATAGAGTCACCCATCAATTTGTCTATGTAAATAGAAAAATTATTGTATCAAGTCACGTTACTGAGTCACTTTCTTAAAAACAATATTTGCACCTATCAAATAGTGCGCAGCGGGTTATAACAAATTTGTCTCCAACATACAATCAAACTTGATCTAAGGATTAAGTCTACTGACGTCTACACTGACGACAGTAGATCAGAATACTCTTGATATGATCAAAAGAACCAAGACGCTGATAATCAAATCTGCAGAAAACGACTTCCCGTAATTGAATGTAGAAACTTTGTTTAAAAATTCTTGATTGAAAACTCAAAATCAAGAGAGAGAGAGAGAGAGAGAGAGAGAGAGAGAGAGTTGCGAGAATGATTATGAAAATTGGATGATGGAAATGGCAAGATTCGTAGCCTATTTATAAGCCTTGATGCACATGATTGGATGGGTCATGTCCCTTGATCACATCCAATCAGATATGACCATTGGATCGTCAAGTTATGATGCAAATTAGTTACATCGAATCGAAGTCTTGACTGGTTACACCTAGTCACAATTGGTTGCCATTTGATCCGTTCGATCACGCGCTT
Organism: Camellia sinensis; assembly: GCF_004153795.1. NCBI lineage: Eukaryota > Viridiplantae > Streptophyta > Magnoliopsida > Ericales > Theaceae > Camellia > Camellia sinensis. The sequence continues at coordinate 2,294,533 of NW_021024924.1, forward strand.
CTCCAATCAATGAATAATAAGATCAAGCCACTTTAGATTGGGCACGCAATCGTTTGATGATTGACTCATCGCGAACGTATGCCACATCATTGCTACGCAAAACTGACTATGTTCATTGTCATCCATGCCACGTCGGATCGACATCATCACCCCAACTTGTCTGAAGTAAATAGAAAAGTGCCTTCGTGGCACTAGTGCAAGGTGTGCCATCAAAGCCTCACACAGCCTACACCACGTGCGCGTACTGATGTGGTAACGATTGGGAAACATTTGAACTCACTACAAGAAAAGGGACTATTTGAGTCAAATTATTTGTGATGGGAACACTTGCCAACTCAAAAATGGATTATTAGCGTCAGCAAAATAGGACTGTCTCCAAAAAACTCTACTGGCTATTTATTATTTAAGGCGACAGATTATACCGTCTAAAAAATATATTATTTGTGTCGGCAAGATTTTTGCCATCTCAAAAAATATTATCTAATTTTTTATCCATTTATTTCACTAAAAAATTCCTTCACACGCTTCATTCTCATGCCTATTTCAGGTAGCTTTTGCGTCCACATTGTTTGCTGTGGCAAAAAGTGCAAAAAGTAATAAAAAAATTTTTTAAAACAACATAAACCCTGATATATATATATATATATACTAGCGTATGCCCGTGCTTAAAGGCACGGTGTAAATAATATTATAATCAAATTATAGTTGTAATTTATACGTATCATGTTCAAATTTGTGAAGTCTATAGCATTTTTTGATTCTTCTTAAAGAATTTTCAACAATTTTGCTTGTATGACGCGCTCTATAGAACTCAATTAAAATAACTCCCCCTAACCTTAATGCAAATTAAGGAATAAACATATAAAATTTATAATGTTCAGTAATATTGCAAATCAAAATAGTAAAATGTAAAGTAAAAAAAATAAAAATTTATAACTCATGCCTAAAGGCACTCTCAATAATTTTTTTGGTATCTCACACTCTACAAACCTCAATTAAAATAAATCAATTTACAATGACAACAATTTCATTGCACTATAGAACTCAATTAAAATAAATCAATTCAAAATGATAACAATTTCACTGCACTATAGAACTCAATTATAACAAATCAATTCAAAATGACATGCTTCATGCATAAGAGGAATGGTGAATGAACATTTTGGTACAAAAAAATAATCATTATAGCTTATAAAAAAAAACACAAAAAAACTAATCATCTAGTCAAGAATGAAAGACCAATCATTGATACATATAGAAAAAAGTAACACAACCACAACGTTTCTAATGCTAATCAGTCACTTGTAACAAAATCAGCCCAACACTTGAATTCAACTTAAAAAAATCAGCTAAAAGAAATCATAGCAGGAAAACCAATTTACCGGTGTCTTCCCCAATTTACCAGGAAAACCATCCAGAGAAATTGAACATAAAAACAATTTCTAATATAACTCTTCTTGATAAAAGAACTAGTGTCTTCCCCAATTTACCTACAATTATCAAATTAAATACCAACAATTATTACATTCACACTTGAACAATTTTTTTGTGATCAAAATACATGATTCCTCATAGAAGGCTCTAAAAAAAAAAAAGTTTAAAAAAAAATACCATTAAAAAAATGTAACACTTGAGAAAATCCAAACAATCCAAACTAACTATTGCCGACAAAAGCTAAAAGACAAAACAAACTATTGTATTAAAACTAAAAAGATAGGACACCTAGTCAAGATTCCTCACCTTCATAAATATGAATGTGTAATGTAGATAACTGCTTTATTCCCTTCAAAAAAAATTTGCCTTGAGTTGTAATGAAGTATCATAGAACAAAATGCATCTATCACTACAATCTGTGAATTAGTATTATAAAAGATCGGTTCAATTCCTTTGCCTTGATCTGAAGAACGTTTACAGTTTGTTCACATAAAGCCACATAAGAAAAGTTAATTGAAATAAGCATGTTAAATAAATAAATAGGCATTGAAGTAAAAGTTAATTGAATAAAATTATTGAATACATCATGCATGATTTCATTAGACAGTGATGAGTGTAACACCCCAATTTTCATACCCAAAAGACAATACAATTATCATGGCCCTTTTTAAGGAAAACCAATCATACAATCCCACACTTGCATTTCATAATGTAAATAGTTCCTTATGCGATAATACATTAATCCAACAACAAGTAAATAAGCAAATAAATACCCCCAAGGGTTTACAAGTTTTCAAGGTTTAAGCCCGGTTACACATAATGGTTATTCAAACCCACACATACAAAGCCCTTGGCTTACAATACAGAGTTACGCAAAATGAGAGCTTTGTACTCCCAACACACATACTTCCATGCCTTCAGCTAGGCGGAATCACCACATCTTTTCTTGTATAAAAATTCCGTAGGGTGAGCATAAAGCCCAGTAGAGAATTCTTAACAAAGTATATACATTTTACACAAGTCTCAAGTGATGAATGCATATGTCATGCCATGCTCTTTTAGAAATAAAGACACATCTTCATTTATTTGAAAACCATCATGCTCAATGATGCCATGCAATTTCAACTGTTCCACATTTATCTATTTTGTTCAAGGGGCGGTAAATACAACATCGTAAATCCCTAGGTTAGTGTCTGCAAGTAAACTATACCAGTACTACCAATTTTTCTTTTTTACCAGTGTTAGCTGGAAGGCTCGACACCTCTAGTCTACACCACCTTTCAAGACTTACCACCATATTTACCCCAAAACCATTTCATGACAACTTGTTTCTCAACATTCTTTTCTAAATGCAAAATTTTCAAATCAAATTTCAAAGCTCTTCATTATCAAATGAATTGATATGTCAATGCAATGATTAATAATACAATACAATATTTCTTCCACTTTCAATACTTTTACACAATATTCCTTAACTTCAACAACTCCCTTATTCCATGGAAAACCATCATTTATATGTAATAAACAAACAATTTTCAAACATCATTTATTTTGGCACACAAAATAAATATAACAACATATTCTAAATATTTTCAACATCTTTCATAAAAATTCCCAATTTTTAGGTTTTCTCACCAAAAACCAATCATCTTCAAATATTTGAGAAGATCTCACCAAAAACATCTTTCTTTCATCAACATAGTTCAAAAACCCAAATTTCAATTTTTAAAGGAAAAGAAAGTAAACCCACTTTCAAAATCACTCATCTTCTTAAATCAACAATCAATTCTCAAAACTAGTCAAAGGATGATTTCAAAAATCATCTAGATCTTACAAAAACATATATATAACTCAAAGAAAATCCCTACCTCAAGCTTAAAGAGAAGATGAGCAAAACAAGGTTGAAATTTGAAAGATGTCAAAACGAACTTCTACTTGGATCAAAACGAAGCTCTTGACAAGATTTACACTTAATCTCAAAGGAGCAAGGCAAGAAGATGCTTCCAATTAAGTAGATCTAAAGATCTTTGAGAAAAAAGTGATTTTGGAGAGGATGGAAGAGTCTCACGGCTTGGAGAAAGAAAAAGAGAAGAAAAGGTAAAGAAGAGGTTAAGTGAGGTCAAAATAAAATGAAGTCCCAAAGTCAACCCAAAAGACCAAGCCAAAATCCCCAAAAAGTAGGCCCAAAATGGACTGAAATCTGGAAAAAAAGTCTGCAGGGGTCGACCCTTTCAACACAGGGGTCGACCCTATGATGAAACTTATGTTAGACAGCATGCAAGAGGGTCGACCCTTAGACAGGAGGGGGTCGACCCTATTTTCCAGCAACTAACACACAGACATAAGAGGGTCGACCCTCTCCTAGTCTGGTGTCTACCCTATTTTCCAACAATGCTCCCAGAAACTTCACCAATAGGTAAGGGTCGACCCTTAGGAAGGCTGGTGTCGTCCCTAGCATAGAATTTCTATGTCTCCACGAAACTTTTGACAAGAATAAGTGCGAACAACCAAACCCAACAAGTTTAAATCGGATTATACTCCTCCAAAACCAACCCATAACAACACCAAAGATTTCCAAAATAAAAATAAAGGATTCAAATGCACTTTCCCAAAAGCTTTAAAGGACACAAATGCTACAATGAGACTGCTTGAATCTTTAAAATCAAAGATCTTACACAATCATTAATAGTACATTATCCCCTGTTTCTTACTCAATCCCATTAAAAGAAATAAGTTTAGAAATTATGAATGCATTTAAACTAATAAAAAAAAAATCCATGAGATCCATGGCCATCAAAGTCACCATCTTGTGGTGCCCTTGCGTCAATATTTACATATCCAACTTTTCATTGGAAGAAAAATCCAGAATATGCAAACCAAAAAAAAAAAAAAAAAAAAAAATCCTGCATGCAGAAACAAATTTAAATTCTTTGTTTTTGATAAACATAACAAATCTAGTAGTCCATGGCAAAACTGATATTACACCTATTACTAAATTCCTAAGTATGCATCAATGTCGGAATTAAGAAAAGACCACAATGTTTCATTCAATTATTCAAACATGGGGAGCTTTCGATATAATTAGAAGCATAACAATAGAACACAACCTACCGGTAACATCAAATAAAATTTTAACAACAATTCTAATATTATGAAGCATCAAGCGCTTTTTAGTCTTGAAACGTACTAATATTTTAATTGTTAAATAAATAAAAATGCTTCAAGAACCATACCAATTGATAAGAATTTTATTCAAGAACCATCATGGGACTAAAAAAAACTGTGATGTCAACACTTAATTCTTTGTTTTTGATGAACATAACAAATCTAGTAGTCCATGGCAAAACTGATATTACACCTATTTCTACATTGCTAACATGGGAGCTTTCAGCATCATTTTTTTTCTTCATAAATAAGCAGACTTTATTAAAAAGTATCAAGATGATGCAAAGAATACAATAATTCAACCCCAAAAGGGATAACAAAGCTAAGAAATCAAATCATTCACAAAATCTACAAAAGCCAATATATCTGGATCAACTAAAATGTTGACTTATTGGCTTATTTGGGTGATATCACCTCTCTACTTTCTATATATTTTTTCGTAATAAGCTAAAAAACCAGCTTATGAGCCACAAATAAACTTGACAAAACACAACCTACAGATAACACCAAATAAAAGTTTAACAACAATACTAATATTTCAATTGTTAAATAATTTTATTCAAGAACCATCCTGGAACTAAAAAAACTGCGATGTCAACACTTTGAAGGTTGTTGAACCTCTTTTAAAGTAAAATAAAAAAAATACTTTTGTGACAAAATATAAAATTCAGCATCTCACCAAAAAAGAAAAAAGAAAAAGGAAAGAAAAATAAGCATCTCGGTGAGAAAAAGACATTACCAAAAAGAAGAATATATCAAAATAATCTAGCGAATGACCTATGCCTAAAGGTACTCCCCAACCAAAATGAAGTGTAAATTATCAACATCTGATATTCCTTAAACTCATTGTTAGCCTCACACTCCATTTTTAATCCTCAAACCGTCCTCAAAGATTCAATTTTCCCAAGAAAATCAAATTAAGGATATTAATGTAACAAAGTTCACTCTAAATGGTTAACAACAAAGTCTAAAACAAAGAATAAAAAAAATAAATAAAAGAAATGAAAAAGAAAAGAAAAGCAAGCAGACAAATACAAATTTGAATAAGGGAGCTCTCATATTATCTAAACAACAATGCTAGGAATACAGATGTTTAAAAACAAAACCAAAATAGAATTGTAAACAAACACCAAATCAAAATCAAATTAGAAAACAAAGGCACCTAAGATCTCATCACAGCTCGAGTTGAAGATAGAAATGTTTTTAGAGAACTATTAGTCAGCATAATGGGAAAAGGAAAAAACCAAAAAGGAAAAGCTCATTATGTAATGAAAGAGGCACAAAAATAGTGAAAGCAAAAATTAGAAAACCTAGACAACAAAAATTAGACTTTGATGAGGCGGTGGCTAGGAGGAAGGGGTAAAGTTGAGGAGGGACTGAGAGATATCTAGAATCTAAGATGGGTGAAGTGTTAAAAAATAAACCATTGGATTAAATTAATCTAGACCATCCAAATCAATGTTGGAAATGGATCGTGGATATAAAAGAGAAGCAATCCTAGCCTTTGGATCAAATACTACCCTTCCTTGTTATATAGAATTTTCTCTAAAGCTAAATATTTGGTTTTTTTCAAATTTATTCCTCCATCGCATTGCCACAACCTTCTTTGACTTTCCCTCCCCTACCGTACACCCTTTTTGCCTCACCAACAACTTACCAAATCCATAAAGATAGAAATTCAATAAAACCAAAGTAAACAAGCTAATGTGCTAAACAAATTTAAAAGTGCATCAACTAATAAAAATTTGAAAACATCAAAATCAACAACCAACAAAAATAATGATTGATTAAGCATAATGTGAAAAGTAGATATCAATGAATACCTTCAATTATTTGGATGATCTCGCAAAAGCATAATTAGAATTACTTCAATTATTTCCTGCAAAATAACACAAAAGATCATCTAGAGGGGATTCCATTCTAGAAAACCATGTACAATAGGTTTTGAATGTGAAAATGTGCAGGAAATATAGTGAAGTAGACTTGGGAATTATTGACCAAAATAACAAAAAGTGTAGTTAGGAAATAAGAAATAGTATAGGAGTTACTAAAATGACTGTGAATCACTTCGGCCATATGAGTCCTCTTCATGAGTATTCAAATGATAAAAAATAATACATAGGAAAAAAAATAATGAGTCACATAAAAAATATGCTTACAAATAGTGATCATATTAGAAACATAAAAAATTGTTGACCTTTAGCAAGAAGATATCAAATTTAAGAAATAGATTTAGAAAAAATCCAAAAAATAATGAATCACATAAAAAATATTTTTACAAATAGTGATTATATTAGAAACACCAAAAATTGTTTATCTTTAAGCAAGAAGAAATCAAATTTCAGAAATTGATTTAGAAAATATCCATAGCAAATTTTCATACCTTTACATAGCTTCACCATTCTACGACCGAAGAACTAAGGGACATTACAAATTCTCCTGTAATACAAATTAAATAAAAAATACAAATAGATTTCATGAACCGTGTTAAAAATATTCAAAATTATACAAACAATTATACTACAAAGAACAAAAATTGTGTCCGAGAGAGAAGGGGGAGTGAGTTAGGGATTGGGAAGAGTGAGTTCGAGCTTTAAGGGGGGAGATCAAGAAGGGCTAGAGTAGATCGACAAAGTTGGGAAGAAGGTGGTTAGCACTTCATTTTAAAGCCAACTCACCAATAGGATTGGACTGTATGATATGCTTCAACAATCGGATTTCAGTTTGATGTGGTTGCTGATTTTGCATATGAAAAAAAAAAAAGTGGAGAAACTAGAAGAATTATCCCTCTACTAAAAAACCAAATTCTCTCTCAAGTAACATACAAACAGAAAGAAATTACATAGTACATTTAAGTTAACAAAAAAACACACATACAGAGTCAGCTCTATGAAGGCTTTAATGGTCTTCAATCAAAATCAAAGAATCATTGGATTGTTGATAAAATGTTACTATTTGTCAATAAAAAAACAAAGTGTTAAATGAATCAATGTAGAATTAAATTGAAAAAAAAAATAAAAAAATTAATGTTAGCCTACCAAATTTTTAGTAATCAAATTCCAACCACAATGTTTGGATGCAAAAAGATTCTTAAGAAGTTTCACTTTTTTTTATCAAGCTCTCTAATGTGAGTCTATTAAGCAAATTGAAAGCAATGCTTCAGATACGAATTACAAGAATCAATCACAAACAATTGAAAAAACTAACCCAATTTTTTTTTCCCCAAAAAAAGAACATAAAAATTTGCCCAATCTTCTTAAATACAGATGAATGATTTACCATTGCGATTCACTTAGAATAATAATTGAAAATTATTTATACAAATGTAGAGAGAGATTAGGGGTTTGTCATATGGAATACCCACCACATCTGTTGTCGGGACTTAGGATTTTGATCTGTTCTCAGTCCGCCATGCTCCCTTTAATAGCTTCAGTCAGTGAAATAAACCACTCGTCACCCATCAATCGCCTGCCAGAATAAGGCCGTGACAGTTGGGCAAGGAGGGGTTGAGGTTTGTGAGGAAGAGGGTGAGGGGTGTGTGCGTGTGTGTGTGTGTGTGTGTGAGAGAGAGAGAGAGAGAGAGAGAGAGAGAGAGCGAGAGAGAGAAGGGTAGTCTCCAAGAATTACGTTTGAAATCTGAAAAACAAAGGGTGAGAGAAATGGGAACTCAGCCTTTGATTTGTATGCCACATAGACAAATGTCTCATCAACTCCCTAGCAACAATGAATGTATAACAGATTGAAAGAAATTGACCGAGCTACTACTAGTCACAGTGATGCATCTAAAAGTAACAAATAATAGACACACAATACAACAAAAAGCAAAAGCTAATTGAGAAAGTAGATATAGAGACATACCTTGACACATATAGAGGAGATATAGAGGCATGGAGAGAGAAAACAATTAAGATGGTTGCTTTCCTTACAATGGTTACTCTTTTTATTAAGCAATGACATTATTGAAGGAGAGAAAAAGAACAAACAAAATGAAATAAGGAATAATCTCTTTTCCTTTCCATTTATATTATGATCAAAGAAAATGACACAAATACACAAAATAGGAGCAAAAGTGACACAAAACCCAAATATTTTAAGTTTGAATTAACTGATAAACCTTACAAAGCCCTATCGAGGCTCATATGGCCTTCACAGGCCATCATCATCAACATAGATGTTCATACTTTGCGGCTGGAATATCTTCAAAGTCACAAAATGACAACTGAAAAAATGAAACAAAATCTCCAATGCAAGAATTAAAACCTAGGATTAGGAAGAGAAACGTGTGCATTTGAGAAAGGGAAGAAGAATCTGGAAACATAATTGAAGGTCTGTGACACTCCTGATTCCATAATTAAAATAAATACAACAAAAAACACAATAACCAATCTAGTTATCAACACTACATCATGATTTAAGTATATATCAATAGCAAAATCCCAACCTGCAAGTTAGTTTAACAATAGATCTAAAACAATATACATACACAATGTTGATAATAAATGTTAAAAAAAATAAAAATAAAAATAAAATTAGAAACACCAATAGCTCTACAACAATCTCCAAAATCTCAACCTGCAAGTTAGTTTAACAATATACATACACAATGCTGATAATAAATTTAAAAAAAAAAATAAATTAAAAACACCAATAGCTCTACAACAATCTCCAAAATCCCAACCCGCAAGTTAGTTTGACAATAGATTTAAAACAATATACATACATAATGCTGATAATAAATGTTAAAAAAAAAATTAGAAACACATGGGTTAAACACATTATGTGGAAACATAACTCGTAACCACAACACAAAATTTCAATCAAATGGAACTCAATAAATCAAATATTCTAACAAAGATCATTACATCCATTTTGTCAAAATCGAACCCTTGAAATGGGAAAAATCAAACCCTTCGATTTTAGATTGAATGGGCAATTTCAGATTGTAATGGACAAAATCGAACCCTTCAGTCGGGGTTGCAATGGGCAAAATCGAGAATGAATAGGGGGTTGGGGTTGGGTATCCACATAGGATGGGCTCTAATGGAGAGAGATCGGGTAGAAGAGAGAGAGAACCAAAGAGTGTGTTTGACTCTGAGAGAGAGAGAGAGAGAGAGGGTGGAATGGAGAAGAGAACCTCTGGTAGACTGGTAGAGAGAGAATGGCATCAAAGCCTTGAAATGTTTGAAATTTGAACCTGAAAAAGCAGAGCCTAAGAGAGAAAGAAAAATAAAAGAGAAATGTGATCTCAGCCTTGAAATGTATGCCAAGAAATGTAATCTGAGCCATTAATTTGAATGCCACCTAGGACAAATGTCCCATTAACACCCTTGTTTTGTTATATAGAAATATCCATATTCCTCTGTTTTGTTCTCTTTTTGCCCTAACTCTTCATTGGCACCATATCACTCTCCATCTCCACCGGCACCACTGACTTTTCATCTCCATTGGCACCACCGACTCTACTCCTCCACTGACTCACTGACTGTCCTCCTCCTGAGGGTAAGTAATCTCTCTATATATATATATCAGTCTCTCTCACTTTCTCTTTCTCTGTTTTGCCATTTCTTTCAGATCAATTTATTTTTCTCTAGCGAGCAAGCAATCTCTCTCTCTCTCTCTCTCTCTCCCCTTTAATTTCTTTCTTCTTCTCCATCCTTTTTCTCTATCAAATATGAAACCAGATATGTTTCTTTCTCTCTCTCTCTTGGTCTCCCTTAATTTCTTTCTTCTCCTCCATCCTTTTCCTCGGTCAAATATGAAACCAGAGATCCCACATTGATTTTGAACTAAAACCAGAGATCCCATATTGAGTTTTACAACAAATTATGTAAATATTTGTGCAATAATAAATGTTTAATTTTTAAAATTTTGTTAGATATGTTTAATATTAAACTCAATTTAAAAGTATAATTTTAATCTTTTGAAATCAAATTATAAAAATTAGATGTACATATTAAAAGTTATTTCTCTTTATAACATACCAAAAAAAAAAAATACAAAAGAATATAATTAGTATATAAATTTGAAAGGAGAAGGTCATGAGGATAAATTTAGTATTTTAAAAAAATGACTAGTGTTATAGAGGTATCTTCTATTTTTCATACTTTGGATGATTTTTAGATGATAGGTTGAAGTGGATAATCCTTCATATTTAAAGATATAGAGTGTGAATTGGAGATAACACTATTTCCAATCTTTCACCAAAATTTTCATTTAATTTGATTTCAAATTTGAATAAAAAGTTAGTTGATGTGAACTACTCCAATCAGCTCATTAAATTTTTATCAAAACATTATAAAAAAATTCATTTATCCCAAATTTGTCTTTTCATCAAATTTGATGAGAAAAGCTTATCTCTAATACTTCATCTTCTTAAACTAATATAGTACTCGTTGAATGTGTAGTTAACTATTTATTTCTAGTTTTTAATTGGAAGAAAAAAGAATGAGAACTCTAAAAAGTCTCCTAATGTACCCATAATGGCATGAATATAGAGCTTGTTGGATGGTGTGTTAAAAATTACATAATTAAAATACAAAAAAAAAATTAAATAAAAAAAGAGAGTAACATTTAAGCTAAAATATAACCCCAAAAAAAAATAAAAAAAATAATTGACTAATTTTATGGAGATGCTCTAAAGCTAACTCATTTCATTGTGGGTGAATTGTGATTTTATAGAATTTCTTTTTTAATTTTAGAAAAGAAAATGCCATTCTACAAGTGCACGACATAGTCACTCAGGACATCGAGGAAAAGCTCGCTACTGAGATCGAGCAGAGGATTACCAACAAGTTAAAGACAGAGTTTGAACAAGTGAGAGCATGGATGGATTTCATAACATTCCAAGGGGGCAGAGGTTCTATACAGGTAGAATATAATTAACCAATTGAATATATTTAAGAAATATTTTTTCCTATGTATTATATTTAATAACAACTATCAAATTTTGTTTATATAGATTTTGGATGTCTCTAGTGGACATCGACAAGTTAGGAAGTTCGTTGGAGATGACACCGAAGATGATGAATCGTTGGATTCTCATGAGCATGTATCTCTTTTCTATTTAGTGCAATATTCACAAACACACATACGGTTGAGGTTAAGGGTTAGCTTACTGAAAATCCTTAGTGATGTTAGGAGGTTGACAGTAAGCCTAATGAAAACCCGGATATGTTGTATTTATTGCATAATGTCGTATTAGTGGTGTTAGGAGGTTTGAGGGTGAGCCTACTGAAAGTTTGGGACTGTCCATGTCATATAATTAACCATGATCCTCTCTCTTAACATTGCAGGGATTGGCCATGTCATGTTCTAGTGGTTGGGAAGACTCATCTTCTGCTGAGATTGATTCATGAATTCTATTAGTTTCAGCTATTACATATCTGTCTTTATCTCCCCACGAGTGATTTCTATCCTCACTGTTGAGTAGCCAAATCAAGGATTCATTCTCATCAACATACAGCAATAGATCCATTTGTGCATAGATTTTATTTACCACATTTCCAAGAACATGATGATACCTGAAAATTTATGCATTCAAACATCATTTAATATGACTAACTCTAACTTTAGGTAATAATGTGAGGCTCATACTAAATGCTGAACATATTAAATGAGTCATATAAAGAGCTAACTATTTATTTTATTTTTATCTTTATTTATTTATTTATTTATTTTATGTGGAACTTGGATGTAGAAGCGGCTCTAATAAAAAGCTAGTCTGTAGCACTTCAGAATTTTTCCCCTCCGCTCGAGCGCAAGAGTTGACGCTTGAGTGGACTTGTGAGGATCCCAGTACTTTTGCAGTCTGTCCAGACGACTGTAGAGGCACCCTCGTGAGCCTCATGCTACAGTTCAGACTCAACTTGTGTCACGGTCCTGTATCTAATCTCACAGAGTGCAATGTAAGACCGATGAATCATCAAAGAGTCTAAATCTGGCAAATCATTTTTGAAAACATATTTTTTTTGAAAGAAGTGCCAAACATGGACTGTTTTTCCAGATACAAAGTCACCACCTAAATATTTATTTTTTAGGAATTTAGGAAACCCTGACTCGTTGCCTAAGGCCACGTGTCCGTCATCACCAAAGTTGCCTCGGCCCGAAAACTTGGGTACGATTAGGGAAGGTCACTTCGTGAGCACCCCCGCTCGCCCGATCAAAGATCGGCCTCTACTAACCATGATATCTAGTTTTGAAAACATTACGCGTTCTTATTCCGGTTATTAGCTTAGATTTACTATGTGATGCATATAGCATAAAAGTATAGACTGGATCGCCTGAATTGGAACAAAACATTTCATGTTTGTTTATTTTGAAAATGGTTTGATGGTGCTACTCGCAAGTAGGCTAAGCCGTGGATTTGCCACCCTCGGGTGGGCTTAGAAAACATGATTTTGCCACTATCTAGTGGGCTTAAAACTCACAATTAATGAATTGTTCCAATTCAAATAACCCAACCTTCACCCACAGGCATTCAGGCAGTTATATCATATAAGCACATAGCCTCATGGTAAGCATGCTATCATGGCAGTCACTCACACACATGCAAGGATGCTAAAGCATAAACACTTACCGAGTACTCCAAGCCAAAACAAAAGCTATGTTAGAAATCCATGCATGATCCTAACTATACGGAAATGCCTAATGCAACACATGCAAAATGCAACTAAAATAGGCTCGGCTATTCTAAACATGGCATATCATGATGCTACAACTAACACATATTCAATTTGGAATTGAAATACGATGCAGTTAGTATGATGCGCCGAGCCCGGTGCATGCAAGACAGATGAATGATGGAAACATGCTATCATACTGTATGCTAATTGAAATATGCCTTAATCTAACCATCTTAAGCTGATAAATAAAAGGGAGAAAGACGTGGGGTTGGAAGACATACATCACACGCACACACACTTATTACAACATTGCCCCCCTCGGGGGGTCCGAATAAATAATATACAGTCCGAATAAATACAAAATCCTAATTAATTAACAAATTAATCTAGGAAAGCAGGTAAATTAGCACGCAAATCTATAGACCGCCCCAGCTCTGTTCCGAATGATGAATGATGCATGCTTGAGATGCCTTGCGTGGAAATCCGTTGCGATGCCCCGGTTTGCCTCTGTTTGCAATTGTTCTCGGAATATTGTGCAAAGCTCTAGAAAGCTACTGATTTCTGATTTGCTGCAACAGAGAGCAACAAATGGGCATGGCAAAGTATTTTCACATATGTATGCATGACTACTCTTCAGGAAGTGTAGTCCTCGATCTTCGTGCCACCAATCACGCATCTCGATGTATGATGGCCGAGGAGTCGAATTGCATGACTCAATGTGAAATGAATGCACATAAAAACACAACGAGACCTAAACTCCATCATGGGTAATCCGGAGTGTTGGCGACCGGGAATTGAGACACGTTCCGTCACTCGGAGTATGAAACGTCCCTCGTTTCCCATGCTTGGGCTAACTCCTATCCCAAACATAATGCCAATGAGGTGGCATGCACAATGCGACTAACATATAACCTAGCATACGTAATGCTATGAAATGGCATACACAATGCTTGATGTAACATGGCATACACAATGCTCTAACACGCAACCTAGCATACGCAATGCTATGAATTGAAAAGGCATACATAATGCATAATGGACTTACACCAACATGAGTGGACCTCAGCCACACTCACATCACTGGCCATTAGATGAAAATGAGACGATCGAAATGCGTGCACACATGCACGCATACCGAGAACCGAACCTAAGGCATCAAATGCCACTCTACCAAAGCATGGCAAGGGATGAAAGATGGCCTATGAACATGTAATTTCCAGCACTAAAACATGATGCTAAATAATCCCAAAACAAGGAAATATGGCACCCGATGCATGGAATAAGCCCCGAAACTCAAAACTAGGCACATGTATTGAACCACAAGTATACAAAGCAAGCATTATTTGATCATGAAGTTAAAAGGCTGAGCTAAGGCAGTCCCAAAACATGCACATTTCTAGTTTAGAGCATGGCCAAAAGATGCTAACATGATGGACTAAAATAGCATGCAACATTGTCTAGCAAGCATGGTTTACATGGCATGTATATGAAGCAATGAGAACTCATCAAACCAGCCAAAAACAGTGAATAAAACATGCCAAAATATGCCCAAATAATCACTGAAATACAGCCAATGCATGCAAAAATGAGGGGCTTCTTTGGAGGGCCTTGCAAGGGGTTGTTAAGCACATACAAGATAGACACTTAGCATGGCAAAACCAACTCTGAAAATCAAATATGACAGCCCTAAAACTCACCAAATTGGCTCTGAAATGGGTCTAGGAAACATGCAAAGAAAGGCTCCTTTGAAAGGCCTTGGATGGGATTGCTCTACACATGCATTGTAGACATAAAATATGGCCAAAAGGGCCTTGGACAGCGCCAAGGCAGACCTTAAAATTTACAAAATGAGGCCTGAAACAAGACTTCAATGCATGCAAAATAGGGTCCCTTTGGAAGGTCCAAAAGACCACCAAACAAGACAAGGAGAGAGGGGGTCACCCCACTCTAATTTTGGCCCTCAAAAATGCATCTAAGCCACTGAAGCTATGTTAGAAATCCATGCATGATCCTAACTATACGGAAATGCCTAATGCAACACATGCAAAATGCAACTAAAATAGGCTCGGCTATTCTAAACATGGCATATCATGATGCTACAACTAACACATATTCAATTTGGAATTGAAATACGATGCAGTTAGTATGATGCGCCGAACCTGGTGCATGCAAGACAGATGAATGATGGAAACATGCTATCATACTGTATGCTAATTGAAATATGCCTTAATCTAACCATCTTAAGCTGATAAATAAAAGGGAGAAAGACGTGGGGTTGGAAGACATACATCACACGCACACACACTTATTACAACATTGCCCCCCTCGGGGGGTCCGAATAAATAATATACAGTCCGAATAAATACAAAATCCTAATTAATTAACAAATTAATCTAGGAAAGCAGATAAATTAGCACACAAATCCATGGACTGCCTCAGCTTTGTTCCGAATGATGAATGATGCATGCTTGAGTTGCCTTGCGCGGAAATCCATTGCGATGCCCCGGTTTGCCTCTGTTTGCAATTGTTCTCGGAATATTGTGCAAAGTTCCAGAAGGCTGATTGCTGATTTCTGATTTGCTGCAACAGAGAGCAACAAAGGGGCATGGCAAAGTATTTTCACATATGTATGCGTGACTACTCTTCAGGGAGTGTAGTCCTCGATCCTCATGCCACCAATCACGCATCTCGATGCATGATGGCCGAGAAGTCGAATTGCATGACTCAATATGAAATGAATGCATATATGGACACAACAAGGCCTAGACTCCATCACGGTTAATCCAGAGTGTTGGCGACCGGGAATTGAGACACGTTCCGTCACTCGGAGTACGAAACGTCCCTCGTTTCCCATGCTTGGGCTAACTCCTATCCCAAACATAATGCAAATGAGGTGGCATGCACAATGTAACTAACATATAACCTAGCATATGTAATGCTATGAAATGGCATACACAATGCTTGATGTAACATGGCATACACAATGCTCTAACACGCAACCTAGCATACGCAATGCTATGAATTGAAAAGGCATACACAATCCATAATGGACTTACACCAACATGAGTGGACCTCAGCCACACTCACATCAATGGCCATTAGATGAAAATGAGACGACCGAAATGCGTGCACACATGCACGCAAACCAGGACCATAGTACAGCTTATAGATTTTTTGATATG
>NW_021024924.1:2311098-2373702 GCF_004153795.1 Camellia sinensis
CAACTAGGCAAGAGCCTAAGGAGAGTTTCTCTGAATTCGTAACCCGCTGGAGGGCCAAGGCCTCGATGATGACCCTTAGGCCCAAACATGCCAAAATATGCCCAAATAATCACTGAAATGCAGCCAATGCATGCAAAAATGAGGGGCTTCTTTGGAGGGCCTTGCAAGGGGTTGTTAAGCACATACAATATAGACACTTAGCATGGAAAAACCAACTCTGAAAATCAAATATGACAGCCCTAAAACTCACCAAATTGGCTCTGAAATGGGTCTAGGAAACATGCAAAGAAAGGCTCCTTTGAAAGGCCTTGGATGGGATTGCTCTACACATGCATTGTAGACATAAAATATGGCCAAAAGGGCCTTGGACAGCGCCAAGGAAGACCTTAAAACTCACAGAATGAGGCCTGAAACAAGACTTAAATGCATGCAAAATAGGGTCCCTTTGGAAGGCCCAAAAGACCACCAAACAAGACAAGGGGAGAGTGGGTCACCCCCCTCTAATTTTAGCTCTCAAAAATACATCTAAGCCACTAAAAATCCATTGGATTTCAGTGGCTAAGAGGCCAAACCATGGCCAATGCAAGTGCTCTAATGCATAGCCTTAATCGTAAAGAGATGAAGCATGCATAGGGGGAAGATGACCCCAAAAAGAAATGGGACCTTAACCAAACTTGAAGGGGATGTCAAAAAAAGACTTTTTCCAGTTTATAGAAAATCTCAAAAATGCTCACAAGTAAGGCTAAAATAGGATGCAAAAATAGCCCTAAAAGAGAGATTGAACAAACAAGTAAGTAAATGACTTCAAACAGTAAAGTGCCCTTAAAAAAAGTTTAAGAGGGGCTTAAAATAAGTCACTTTTCAGTTTATATTAAATCTCGAAAGTGCTCACAAGTAGGACTAAGATATGATGCAAAATAGGCCTACAAAGAGGGGTAAAGCATGCAAGGGTGTAGGAGGCCTCAAACAGAAAAGTGTCCTTATACAATCTTCAAGAGGAGCTCAAAATATGACACTTTTCAGTTGAACAAAACATCTCATGTTTGTTTTTTAAAGCGGTTTGCTACTCACAAGAAGGCTAAAATGGAGCAAAAAAATGCAAGTTTAAGGGAAATAGGTGTGTTACCCTTGAAGCTCAAGAAGACAGCAGCAAAAGGGGTCCAAACTCTGAGCTAAAACCAGATTTTGGAGCTCAAAATGATCCTCAAAGAACCTCAGCCCAATGGTAGTTGAGTTTGATCAAGGGTGCTTAGGCAAAGGAGAGGTATATCTCCAAGTATAGCTCTTGCTATGCACACCAAGGCAAGAGAAGGAGAGAGAGGCTAAGATTTGGCTCTAGAATTTCTAGAGAGAGACGGGTTTTTTTAGAGTGAGAAGCTCCCAAAACTTGCTTAGGAAGATTTTTTTTGAAAAATGAGAGATATAATTCATATATGGCCAACCTCAGAGTTGGCTCGAAAATATCTCATTTAAGGACAGCTAAAAGGAGAATATCTATCAATTTTGAGCTTTCTGGGCATAAGTGGTCGGCCGACCACCTTTTATGGTTGGCCTGCTACTTTTTCTGGCTTTTCAGGACAAAAAAATGGTCTGCCGGAATGAAAGGTGGTCGGCCAGTGATTGGAAGTCCAAAAGTGGTCGGCTAGGTGTCCAAATTGAAGCCCCAGAAGTTAGCTTTCCAATGGCGCAAGCCTTGCATTAAAATTCCTCCTATGAAAAAGTTATCCCTGTTTTGGTGAAGCCGCGTAGATTCGGTCCAACCGGAGTGATACCCTACTTCAACCAACCATATCTCCACTGTCCGGAATTGGCTTTAGGAGATTCTTGAGTGCAAAATGAAGCCCCGGAAGTCTTCTTTCCAATGGTGGTGGCCTTATAGATGGATTCCAAGTATGAAAATGAATAGGCCCGATTCAGCGAGGGCTGCTCGACTCTCTCTTAACAATTCATGTCCATTTTCTCCCCTAACTGGGTTTCTTCCCTCTTCTCTTCTTTTCTTCAACTCCAAACCCCTAAGTAAGGTGTTTTGAAATATTTTTCAAAGATTTAATCTCTATTTCATTCATTTCCACTTTGTCTTTGCTCGGTTTACCGAAAAACGCAACATTTAACGAAATGTGAGCCTCAGAACATTGTGGAAACTTTATTTCAAAAATGTTTTGAAAGAGAGGGTTTTAAGGTCTAAAAACCATTCAAAATAGCTTTGGTCCAAAATGGGCTGTAAGGTTGGGATTTGACTCTCCTCTTACCGAAGAAATTGAACCTTTGCCCTGCACACCTTTCTCCACCATGTAAACCATCAGTCGCGTCCAAGTCTTAAGGGCGGTCAAAAAAATGGGGTGTCTACAGTTGCCCCTCTTTGACAGAACTCGGAAGTCAAGAAGTGACGGGAGTGAACGTCAAAGCCCAAAGACGACCCATTTTTGACAAGGCCGAAGACTTGGACAAACAAACAAAGTATAGACAAATAAATGGTTGCGCCCGCAGGCTGCCTACGTATCCCTTTGCAAGGAATCAAACCAACATAGTTCAGGGGCAGGATGCAAAATGATATGCATAAAGATTTTGAAAATTAGACTTATATGCTACGCGAAACCGGTTTGAAAATTGGACTTATATGCTACACGAAGCCGGTTTGAAAATTAGACTTATATGCTACGCGAAGCCGGTTTGAAAATTGGACTTATACGCTAAGCGAAGCCGGTTTAAAAATTCAGGATTTATGCGATGCACTGTAATGACTAAAATGTAATGTGATAGCTAGGAATGACTTACAGGGGCAATTGGCAATGACTTACCTCGGCAATGTCCTGCCTCATGCTGATGTGGGAATCTTTCTCTTCTTCTCAGTTGAACTACAGGTACTACTTTTCTCCCCGACTATGGTCGCAGCTTTCCCTATTCTCCAACGGGGTGACAGACTAGATTGATTCGGTATTCAGAATTGAGGCGCATACATATGCTATCTCAATCTATGGGGCTGCCATACAGATTTCAAGCCGAGGATATACCCCTGGGTATTTAAACCAGACTTTAGTCTCGGAAATCCCGAACCTTTGCGTTCTAGGCAAGAGCCATTTGAACTCTAGTTTCCACCATCTCAGTTGGTCTCCTAGGAACTCACTGCAAACACAGATAGGTGGCTATACCAGACCACTAGAAGTCGTTCGGGCATGACAAACACCAAAGGAATTGCACCTTTAGAGGATTTAAGGTCTCCTAGACCAAGGAGTGCACAAGACAGTGCGAATGATGAAAAAATACAATGTGCACAAGACAGTGCGATGAAGAGTGAATGCACAAAACAGTGCTAAGAACATGCACAAAATAGTGTGATGCTAAAGGTGTACAAAACAGTATGAGCATGGTGAACGCATAAAACAGTGCGATACAAATAAGGTGCGCAAGATAGCGCGATGCAATGCACTAGATAGCGCGAGGCAATGCACTAACAAGTGCAGGTATGGTGCGCAAGGCAGGGCGATGCAATGCACTAACAAGTGCAGGTAAGGTGCGCAAGATAGCGCGATGCGATATGCAAAGCATAAGACAATGCGATTGAGGTGTGTAAAATAACGCAAATGTAAACTGCACAAAATAGTGCGATGCGCAAAATAGCGCGAATGTAAACTGCACAAAACAGTGCGATGCGCAAAATAGTGCGAATGTAAACTGCACAAAACAGTGCGATTGAGGTGCGCAAAATAGCGCAAATGATAAACTGCACAAAACAGTGCGATACGCAAAATAGCGTGAATATAAACTGCACAAAACAATACGATTGAGGTGCGCAAAATAGCGCAAATGATAAACTGCACAAAATAGTGCGATGCGCAAAATAGCGCGAATGTAAACTACACAAAACAGTGCGATTGAGGTGCACAAAATAGCGCGAATGTAAACTGCACTAAACAATGCGATTCGCTAAACAACATGAGTGATTTGAAATGCACTAAACAGTGCGATACGCTAAACAGCGTGAGTGATTTGAAATGCACAAAATAGTGCGATTGAGGTGCGCAAAATAGCACGAATATAAACTACACAAAACAGTGCGATACGCTAAACAGCGCGATTGATTTGAAATGCACTAAACAATGCGATACGCTAAACAGCGTGAGTGATTTGAAATGCACAAAACAGTGCGATTGAGGTGCGCAAAATAGCGCGAATGTAAACTGCACAAAACAGTGCGATACGCTAAACAGTGCGATTGATTTTGAAATGCACAAGACAGTGCGATACGCTAAACAGCGCGAGTGATTTGAAATGCACAAGAAAGTGCAATACGCTAAACAGCGCGATTGATAAACTGCACAAAACAGTGCGATACACTAAACAGCGCGAGTGATTTGCAATGCAAAAAATAGTGCGAGTGAGATACAACCACAAGATGCACAAGATAGTGCGAGTGAATGCATGTTCTATGCAAATGAGGTGCATTTTCTATGCAAGAAACAGGAGCATATTCTATGCAATATTGAAAGCATATTCTATGCAGAATCGAAAGCAAGCATATTCTATGCATGAATCATAACGATGCGCGGCACGCATGTAACAGAAGTGTATATTAAAGTGCACATTTTATGCAATGGAAGGGCATCAAACATGTACTTTGGTGCCTCCGATTTACCTTTCGGAGGACTTGGCAATACGCTCAGCTCAAAAGGGGACACCCTGTTTATATTGGCGAGAGATAAGATCTGCATGTGAAACCCTCGAGTGCTACTTGGACTGCCATTCTGACTTGAAGCAAGCTTACACTTAGGGTCAAGATACACTCATACTCCAAAGAAACGGCGAGGCCTGAGAAAGTGCACCTGGAATGCAGTCTCGGATTTTGCTAAAGTTGAAACATACTAAGGTGCTCCAAATTTTCCCTCTTTTCTTTTGCTTTGCAGTCCGGAACCTAAATAGCTTCAGATAGGTCCTTGCTTTACTATTCACACATGACCTGGGTTGAACTCTGCGGTTTTATGAAAGAACCAATCCTGTTTTGCACAAATGTGGAGAACGACACGGCACTCTGAGCACAAAACGATTTTTGAAATTGAAATAAGAAAAGGGTTCTCAACCGGGTATTGAGCCTACAACTGACCACAGCCAAAACGACTCAACAATGGAAAACAAAGGTAGAACAACCCAAACACAACTCAACAAAGGAAAAACAAGGTAAAATGACCTAAACACATCTGTTGACACTCAAACAACTCGAAACAAGAATCGAGACAAACACAAACGCACAAACACAACACTCAGTTGTGTTACAAAGGCAAGAGACCTCTCGGTGCACGAGGAGGCAGTTTCTCCGAGTATTGTTTCCCACCCTTTCTTATTTGTGATTCTCACATCACTCGGCCCTCAGGCTTGGCTTTTCTCACAAAATCCTTTTCCTCAATTTTTCTTTCAGCGCATATCTCTCTATTCTTTAATCTCTCATTTTTTTTCATCCCTCCCCTGGGTGGTTGATGGATAAACAAGAAGTTGCGGGCTCTTGCCTCTAGCATTCTGTTAGATTCTCTTTCTTCTGTGCACAGCTAGTGAATTCCTCCCACAGAGGAATTGCACTACAACTGGGTGTGTAGCAAATCTACAGCTGACATCGGTTGACGATGCTCTGCTGGGGAATTTGGGCGTGATCAGATCTGTCCAGATGAGGGAGAGGAATATCTTGCCCCATTCCAGTTCCTGCTTCGCACTTGGCTTGATACCTCGTTGCTTGGAGGATGTGAGAGCTTTCTGCCCTTTTGCAGTCAGCTTCCGCTGTGCCCTTTCTGGCGAATACAATGCCCTTTCCGGCAAGTAGAGTGCCTTTTCTAGCAAGTATGTTGACAATGGGGGAAAAGACAGAACACCTGACTCAACTTTGCCCCTAGTTTATCATTTTGACCATTTTTTGTTTTGGCTTCTGCTAAAACAATTTTAACCAAAATGAGGGTTAGATTAACATGCTTGTTCGATTTTTGATTTGAAATCATGCAAGTCAGGTTATGAGCACTGAAAATTTTCCTTTTTTGGATCCAAGAAAAAGGTCTAGTTTTAGAAAAAGATGGAAAAATTTTCGAGAAAATTAGTCAACCTCAGTAAAAATTTTCAAAAACTATTTTTGCAAACGGCCAGTGCTTAACGAGCACAAAACTTACTCTTGAGATGCACAACCTCAGATCGGAAGGAAAACTACCCCTTGTCTAAAGGACACTACATGGCAACGGAAAGTTGCCCCTTGTTTGAATGGCACCACAGTGCATTGTAATCAGTCCTCAGAGTGACGAACAAAATCGAACTCTTGGATACAGATAAGGCAAAAATGATCAAAACCATTACATGGGCATAATCAATTTTGAAGTGTTTATGGCTAGACTTCAGAATAAAGTTGCCTACGTATCCCAAAGATGGGAATCAAGCCTTACGTAGTCCGAGGTTAAGGTACACTCGGGTATTAACCTCTCCTTTTGCGCTCTAACTTTTCCTAAGGCCGTCCTTCCGGGTTTTCAACCTTGCGAGCTCTGTTTTTCTTTTCTTTCCAATTTTTTTATTTCTTTTCTTTTCTTTTTTTTTTCAATTCAATTTTCAATTTTTTCTTCATTTTTTTTTTTTTTTTTTAGATAAATTACCAATACATTTATTAGATTTGTTTAAAATACAAATTATCCTTTGTGATTTGAAAGATTACAAATATATTTTTATTAATATTTTTTATTTAACAAAATTAACTAAAAAAATAAAATTTATAGTTAGCTAAATTACCTAAATTATTAATTATGATGATGTAGGAGTCCATCCAATGGGGGGCTGAATTTGCCCCTAGTGTTGTGGATAGGAACTTGGTTGTCCTTCACCAATACTTTCTTCTTTTCTCCCTTCAGGGATTTGGCATTCTCACTGATCTTCATCTTTGTCTCTTCGAGCACATTTGAAATTCTTTTGCCCCTAGTTCGAGGGGTGCTCCTGATCTAGCTTCGCAAGCTTCTTGATCTGACTTTGGCGCTGCTACTTCACGGGCTGCTTTTGGTCCGGCCACACAGGCCTTACATTGTAGTTGACCGTTGAACATTCTGAATCCAAGTTCAAGTTTTGAAATCAAGAGGGGTGGAGTCTTGAGGCTGAGAGCGATCCTAGGCTGCACAATCTCAAGAGAGATTCCACACAGGTCTTCGCAGGACCGCGCAAAACATTTTTTGAAATCTTTTAAGAAAGCGACTAATCGCTCGTGCTGAAGACGGTGTGGGACCAATCTGGATCAAGCCAGGATCCTTCCCAGTACTCACACTAACAATCATGATTTCATTCATTAAGGGCTTAGCATGCCTCTCTTTCTCTCAATTGATCAAACTTTTCAAAACCCGAGGAATTCCTCTCTCTTTGTTTTCGTCACAGTGTTTGAAAAGCTTTGGAAAGCTTAGGTCAATGCAATGAGTTCGAGGCATAGAAAAGTAGGCAAAAAGTACTGTTGTTTCATTCAAATTTTCTGGCACAACTGGCGTAAGATTTCAAGGCACAAGAGAGCAGGTGGAATGCACTGCTGTTTCATTCAAATCCCGGCACAACTAGCACACGGCAGAAGCAAACACAAGAGTACGAAAATCACTGTTATTTCAATCAGAATCTGTTGGTACAACTGGCTCCAAGGCAGAAACAGAGTCAAAAGAAAATGAAAAGACAAACACAAAACAAGCAAGTGATGTCCGAGGTAACACCTCCGAAATCACCCGACTCCAACAAAACAAGATTGACTCGATACAACAAGACAAACCCAAAACAAAAAGACTGACTCTATACAAAACAACAAGACTGACTTAATACCCAAGTTAGAAAGCACAAAAACCGGTGTTTGCTTATTGCTCAGAACAGTGCATGCTATTCCCATGTCTGGAGTTAATCGAGCGCCGCCCGCAGGTGGTTCATCTCCTGATCACATACTCACATTATCCCCCAAGTTCACCGATCCAGTGCCGATAGACTTTGCAGAGCTTGGCGGGAGGACAACCTCGTTGTCAAACAGATCCTGTACTTCATGGCGAAGATGAAAGCAGTTGTCGGTAGTATGTCCAGTTTGCTGATGGTACGCGCAGTACTGGGTAGCATCATGTGTAGCCAGAAGAGGGTTCGAGAGAGGCCGAGGCTCAAGGGGTTTGAGATGGCCTTGTCCAACAAGGATTTGGAGAGCTTTCGACAAAGACATATAGAGGGCATGGAAGACCCTCCGACCTCGGGGTTGGTACTTCAAGGTTTGTGGATTTTTGCTAGGCGCACCAGAAAAGAGATTGGCAGATGCTGGCCTGGCTTGTTGATCTCTTCCGAGTGGAGGATTAGAGCTAACAGGATTGTCTCTGGTATGACGGCCCTTCTCCCGGTTTTCCCTCTGATTCAGACTGCCCCCAACTTGAGTAGCGAAAGTGTCATCCACAGCCTTTGCAACAACTGCAATCACTTACTGTTTGTTCAGTCCTTCGGCTTTCAAAGCCTCAACAGCCCACATGAGGTGTTCATGGGGATCAATGTCTACCCCTACCATGTTCTTACCACTGGCATCCACTTTATCAAATGATCGGGTCGCTATATCCGAGTGGAGCTCAGTTGTTGTCGACACGCCAACACCCAGATCTGAGATGGCTTCAGGTTGGCCCTTTTCAGTTGCAGCTTGCTCCAAGATTAAGGAGCCTTTTGGATTGAAACTTCTAGCCTGTGATGTGGTTGATGATGGAGCCAAAATTCCAAAGGCTAAGTTTGCCACAGTTCTCTGAAGATCTTTGATCATTCTCATCAACTCAGAAGTGGTGGGCTCACAGGTTTGAGATGATTGGGGTTCAGATGCACCCATCATGCATAAGTCCATGCTTTCTGGGATAAACACCTCAGGCTTGGATAGATGGATTAGGGTGATGTATATGTTGGGGTCGTAAGGAACGGCCAGTGTATGGATTAGATTGAGATGTGGATGAGGTACTTGGTCATTGGGGTCTAAAGGTGGAGCTATTGTCCGGTTGTTGATGAGATTTTGGACATCGTGACGAAGACGGTAGCAACGGTTGGTGCCATGACCGCACTGCTGATGGTACACACAGTACTTGGAGGGGTTATGTCTGGCTGGGAGTGGGTCAGGAGAGGTTGAGGATCGAGAGGTTTGAGATACCCTCTTTCCATCAAGACTTTTAGTGCGCTAGTCAGGCTCATATAGAGAGGGGTGAAAGTTCTACCCTGAGCTCGGGCTGGGTCAGCGGTTTGTAGGCTTGGATTGGCAAAAGGGTTGGCTGTAGCGACTGTATTGATTTCTGCGGGTTTGGAAATAGCGCTACTACCAGCATTGGCACTCCCTGAAATCACCCTCCTTGTCGCTTCACTTGTTCTAGGAATGATCCCATTGTTGAACGCATTCTCGATCTGAACCCCCAGTTCATGCAAACTTTTGAAAGTGAATAGCGGAGCGACTATCAACTTTTGCAACATATCATGCTCAAGGTTTCGCACCATCATCTGCACTTGATCCCTCTAAGAAGGGCGGCGATCTGTTATTTGTGCTGCCTTTGCTCTCCACCTCGCAACGAATTCCACAAAAGGCTCTGTTGGGTTCTGGCGAGTTGCTTCAAGCTCCTAGATGGTCATTTCAACTTGGGTATTGTAGGAATATTGATTGACAAAGGCCTCAGCCAGTTCTTCCCAGTTTTGCTTCACTATATCCTCCAATTTGGCATACCAAGTGGCTGCTACAACCGACAGGGTTCTTCCATACAGAGAGAGTTTCTGTGGCTTAGTCAGACCCATCGGCTTCAGGATATCCAAGAAAAGTCGGATATGTACCATAGGATCTCTAGACCCGTTGAAACGGTCAATATGTGGCATTTTGAATCTGTCTGGGAGTCGTACGGCAACCTCGGTGTACCCATCCTCAATGTCGGGAATGGAGTTAAGGCCATGTACCTTTTTGAATTGCTTCTCAAGGTTTGCAATTTTCACTGCGGTCAGATCGAGCTCATTAACATCAAGGGGATAAAGCCTCTCATTAGGCTGCACCAGGGGTCTGAAAACTCGGGCTTAAGCGAACCCTTCTCGAGGATCTGGACCCTGCAAATCTTCAGCTGGCGGAAGTGGGTCAAAGTTCGGCTGGGGTCCCAAAGTTGGATGTGAGGCAGATGCCCCATATGGGCGCTGCGTTTCAATACTGGTCTCTGCCTGCATGGCAGTTCCCTGATTTAACGCTGCTATCACGGCCACAAATTCTTCCGAACCCTATGCCATCACGGTCTACTGAGTTCGAACAAAGGTAATGTGACTGGCGACTGACGGATCAGATGAACCGGTGAGCCCCAACTGGCCTTTCTTTGCCTTGCCTCAGCGAAAGAACACTGGTTGCCCTTAAATTGAATTTCTGACCTAACAAAGTCTATCAACACTAGTCGAATGTACCTGGGGGATATCGGAGCCTTCTGAAGCTATGGTTCCCAGACTACCAAGCAAAAGGGAAAACAGACAGCATCTCAGCCCGATTTCACCGAAACAGATATGAGCAAAGCTGAATGATCGTGCTCTCTACTGAATTCTGCCCAA
Source organism: Camellia sinensis (assembly GCF_004153795.1). Classification (NCBI taxonomy): domain Eukaryota; kingdom Viridiplantae; phylum Streptophyta; class Magnoliopsida; order Ericales; family Theaceae; genus Camellia; species Camellia sinensis. The sequence continues at coordinate 2,321,644 of NW_021024924.1, forward strand.
AATTCTTCCTGTAAACCGATACCCTCAGGTAAAACTGATTGCCCCAAAATACTGATGTCCGCAGGCCTGATACACAGACTTCCAAACTGATACACACAACCTGTAGAGACACACTCTGACAGCACATAGCAAGCAAGTAAGAGCCAAAACACCCCTATGTTGGAGTAGGGTTTCCCTGTCCTATTTTGTTAGAAGCTAGGGTTTCACTACGCACATAGCGGTTTCAAATAGCCTATCGGGTAAACAACCTATCCTAGCTTGGAATGGTCACTATGGATTCCGAATATGCACTAGGTCGAATGGTCAAAAGGGTGCCCCGGTAAAATCGGGGGTTTGTGTTCCCATACTAGAAGAACCCGTAACCAGTCAGCCTTATGGCACGCAGCCTTCGGCAAACTGTTCAGGAATAGCAGATGGCAAACACGGTGTCCTAGGCGCACCAATGCACATGCAATGCAAAGAAGCACATAAGTGTAATCAAAACAAGATATCATGAGTTTGAGTCAAGTTCTCTAAATCCTCAGCAGAGTCTCCAAAAACTGTAGATGCGCCCTCGTGAGCCTCATGCTACAGTTCGGACTCAATTTGTGTCACGGTCCTGTATCTAATCTCACAGAGTGCAATGTAAGACCGATGAATCATCAAAGAGTCCAAATCTGACAAATCATTTTTGAAAACAGATTTTTTTTAAAGAAGTGCCAACATGGACTGCTTTGCCAGATACAGAGTCGCCACCTAAATATTTATTTTTGGGGAATTTAGGAAACCCTGACTCATTGCCTAAGGCCACGTGTCCGTCATCACCAAAGTTGCCTCGGCTCGGGAACTTGGGTACGATTGGGGAAGGTCACTTCGTGAGCACCCCCGCTCGCCCGATCAAAGATCGGCCTCTACTAACCATGATATCTAGTTTTGAAAACATTACGCGTTCTTATTCCGGTTATTAGCCTAAATTTACTATGTGATGCGCACAGCATACAAGTATAGACTGGATCGCCTGAATTGGAACAAAACATTTCATGTTTGTTTATTTTGAAAATGTTTTGATGGTGCTACCCGCAAGTAGGCTAAGACGTGGATTTGCCACCCTCGGGTGGGCTTAGAAAACATGATTTTGCCACTATCTAGTGGGCTTAAAACTCACAATTAATGAATTGTTCCAATTCAAATAACCCAACCTTCACCCACAAGCATTCAGGCAGTTATATCATATAAGCACTTAGCCTCATGGTAAGCATGCCATCTTAAGCTGATAAATAAAAGGGAGAAAGACGTGGGATTGGAAGACATACATCATACGCACACACACTTATTACAACATTGCCCTCCTCGGGGGGTCCGAATAAATAATATACAGTCCGAATAAATACAAAATCCTAATTAATTAACAAATTAATCTAGGAAAGTAGGTAAATTAGCACGCAAATCCATGGACCGCCTCAGCTCTATTCCGAATGATGAATGATGCATGCTTGAGTTGCCTTGCGCGGAAATCTATTGCGATGCCCCAGTTTGCCACTGTTGGCAATTGTTCTCGGAATATTGTGCAAAGCTCCAGAAAGCTGCTGATTTCTGATTTGCTGCAACAGAGAGCAACAAAGGGGCATGGCAAAGTATTTTCACATATGTATGCATGACTACTCTTCAGAGAGTGTAGTTCTCGATCTTCGTGCCACCAATCACGCATCTCGATGCATGATGGCCGAGGAGTCGAATTGCATGACTCAATGTGAAATGAATGCACATAAAAACACAACGAGACCTAAACTCCATCATGGGTAATCCGGAGTGTCGGCGACCGGGAATTGAGACACGTTCCGTCACTCGGAGTACAAAACGTCCATCGTTTCCCGTGCTTGGGCTAACTCCTATCCCAAACATAATGCAAATGAGGTGGCGTGCATAATGCGACTAACATACAACCTAGCATACGCAATGCTATGAAATGACATACGCAATGCTCGATGTGACATGGCATACACAATGCTCTAACACGCAACCTAGCATACGCAATACTATGAATTGAAAATGCATACACAATGCATAATGGACTTACAAAAACATGAGTGGACCTCAGCCACACTCACATCAGTGGCCATTAGATCAAAATGAGATGACCGGAATGCGTGCACACATGCACGCATACCGAGGACCGAACCTAAGGCATCAAATGCCACTCTACCAAAGCATGGCAAGGGATGAAAGATGGCCTATGAACATGTAATTTCCAGCACTAAAACATGATGCTAAATGGTCCCGAAACATGGAAATATGGCACCCGATGCATGGAATAAGCCCCGAAACTCAAAACTAGGCACATGTATTGAACCACAAGTATACAAGGCAAGCATTATTTTATCATGAAGTCAAAAGACAGAGCCAAGGCAGTCCCAAAACATGCACATTTCTAGTTTAGAGCATGGCCAAAAGATGCTAACATGATGGACTGAAATAGCATGCAACATTGGCTAGCAAGCATGGTTTACATGGCATGTATATGAAGAAATTGAGAACTCATCAAACTAGCCAAAAACAGTAAATAAAACATGCCATAATATGCCCAAATAATCACTAAAATGCAGCCAATGCATGCGAAAATGAGGGGCTTCTTTGGAGGGACTTGCAAGGGATTGTTAAGCACATACAAGATAGACACTTAGCATGGAAAAACAAACTCTGGAAATCAAATATGGCTGCCCTAAAACTCACCAAATTGGCTCTGAAATAGGTCTAGGAAACATGCAAAGAAAGGCTCCTTTGAAAGGCCTTGGATGGGATTGCTCTACACATGCATTGTAGACATAAAATATGGCCAAAAAGGCCTTGGACAGTGCCAAGGCAGACCTTAAAACTCATAGAATGAGGCCTGAAATAAGACTTCAATGCATGCCAAATAGGGTCCCTTTGGAAGGCCCAAAAGACCACCAAACAAGACAAGGAGAGAGGGGGTCACCCCCCTCTAATTTTGGCCCTCAAAAATACATCTAAGCCACTAAAAATCCACTGGATTTCAGTGGCTAAGAGGCCAAACCATGGCCAATGCAAGTGCTCTAATGCATAGCCTTAATCATGAAGAGATGAAGCATGCATAGGGGGAAGATGACCCCAAAAAGAAATGGGACCTAAACCAAACTTGAAGAGGATGTCAAAACAAGACTTTTTCCAGTTTATAGAAAATCTCAAAAATGCTCACAAGTAAGGCTAAAATAGGATGCAAAAATAGCCCTAAAAGAGAGATTGAACAAACAAGGAAGTAAATGACTTGAAATAGTAAAGTGCCCTTAAACAAAGTTGAAGAGGGGCTTAAAATAAGTCACTTTACAGTTTATATCAAATCTCGAAAGTGCTCACAAGTAGGACTAAGATATGATGCAAAATAGGCCTACAAAGAGGGGTAAAGCATACAAGGGTGTAGGAGGCCTCAAACAGAAAAGTGTCCTCATACAATCTTCAAGAGGAGCTCAAAATATGACACTTTTCAGTTTATGACAAAGTCCAAAAATGCTTTCAATTATGGAAAAAATAAGGAGCAAAATGAAGACCAAAAGAGGGAAAGAGTATGTTACCCTTGTAGCCAAGAACTCCAGCAGCAAAAGGGGTCCAAATTCTGAGCTAAAACCAGATTTTGGAGCTCAAAATGATCCTCAAAGAACCTCAACCCAATGGTAGTTGAGTTTGATCAAGGGTGCTTAGGCAAAGGAGAGGTATATCTCCAAGTATAGCTCTTGCTATGCACACTAAGGCAAGAGAAGGAGAGAGAGGCTGAGATTTGGCTCTGGAAGTTGTAGAGAGAGAGAGACTTTTTTTAGAGTGAGAAGCTCCCAAGCTTCTCCAAGAAGTTCTCCTTTGAAAAAAGGGAGATATATTATCATATATGGCCAACCTCAGAGTTGGCTCGAAAATATCTCATTTAAGGACAGCTGGAGGTTGTGGAAGATAGCTAAAAGGAGAATATCTATCAATTTTGGGCTTTTTGGGCATAAGTGGTCGGCCGACCACCTTTTATGGTCGGCCTGCTACTTTTTCTGGTTTTTCAGGACAAAAAATGGGTCTCCCGGAAAGAAAGGTGGTCGGCCAGTGATTGGGAAGTCGAAAGGTGGTCGGCCAGGTGTCCAAATTGAAGCCCCGGAATTTAGCTTTCCAATTGCGCAAACCTTGCATTAAAATTACTCCTGTGCAAAAAGTTATGCATGTTTTGGTGAAGCCGCGCAGATTCGGTCCAACCGGAGTGATGCCCTAAGATTTTGGAGCTCAAAATGATCCTCAAAGAACCTCAGCCCAATGGTAGTTGAGTTTGATCAAGGGTGCTTAGGCAAAGGAGAGGTATATCTCCAAGTATAGCTCTTGCTATGCACACCAAGGCAAGAGAAGGAGAGAGAGGCTGAGATTTGGCTCTAGAATTTCTAGAGAGAGAGGGGTTTTTTTAGAGTGAGAAGCTCCCAAAACTTGCTTAGGAAGATTTTTTTTGAAAAATGAGAGATATAACTCATATATGGCCAACCTCAGAGTTGGCTCAAAAATATCTCATTTAAGGACAGCTGGAGGTTGTGAAAGATAGCTAAAAGGAGAATATTTATCAATTTTGGGCTTTCTGGGCATAAGTGGTCGGCCGACCACCTTTTATGGTCAGCTTGCTACTTTTTCTAGTTTTTCAGGACAAAAAAATGGTCTGCCGGAAAGAAAGGTGGTCGGCCAGTGATTGGGAAGTTTAAGAGTAGTCGACCAGGTGTCCAAATAGAAGCACCGGAAGTTAGCTTTCCAATGGCACAAACCTTGTAATAAAATTCCTCATGTGCAAAAAGTTATGCCTGTTTTGGTGAAGCCGCGCAGATTCAGTCCAACCGGAGTGATGCCCTACTTCAACCAACCATATCTCCCCCGTCCGGAATTGGCTTTAGGCGATTCTTGAGTGCAAAATGAAGCCCCGGAAATCTTCTTTCCAACGGTGGTGGCCTCATAGATGGATTCCAAGTATGAAAATGAATAGGCCCGATTCAGCGAGGGCTGCTCGACTCTCTCTTAACAATTCATGTCCATTTTCTCCCCTAACTGGGTTTCTTCCCTTTTCTCTTCTTTTCTTCAACTCCAAACCCCTAAGTAAAGTGTTTTGAAATATTTTTCAAAGATTTCATCTATCTTTCATTCTTTTCCACTTTGTCTTTGCTCGGTTTACCGAAAAGTGCAACATTTAACGAAATGGGAGCCTCGGAACATTGTAGAAACTTTATTTCAAAAATGTTTTGAAAGAGAGGGTTTTAAGGTCTCAAAACCATTCAAAATATCTTTGGTCCAAAATGGGGCGTAAGGTTGGGATTTGACTCTCCTCTTACCGAAGAAATTGAACCTTTGCCCTGCATTCCTTTCTCCACCATGTAAACCATCAGTCGCGTCTAAGTCTTAAGGGCGGTCAAAAAATGGGGTATCTACAACAGTCCCTCGAGTGCAAGAAGTGGCGTTTGAGAATAGAATTGTTGCTCCTAGTATCTCGCGTGTTTGCAGGCGGGCCGCTCAAGCACAGGAAGCGACGCTCGAGCGTGGAAAGTGATGTTTCCCTTGAAATTTTTATTAGTTTACTTGGAGTCTCCTTGTTCCATTTTGGGATGTTGATCGAAGTGGTAACATAATGATAAAATAAAATTGGGCCAAAAACTTTGTTTCGGATAATTTTCCTATGGACAATCGTCACCCTTTTTCCCTTTTATTTTTCCACACTTTGAATTTGGGTGTGAGACTAGAACCATTGGAAATCTTGTTTCCAGGGCTTCAATTTGGACACAAGAACGACCTCAAACGGAGTCCGGATGAGAGAGTTATGCCCGTTTGAAGTTTTAGTATCTGTGTTGGAAGCAGGTACGCTCGAGCGAGAAAAGAGACGCTCGAGCAGACTGCACGAATTCAGCAACTTAAAAAGTGATTTTCTAGATCATTCTTGGCACTTTCCGTTTTCTTCTTCCTTTCTCTCACCATAGGTCCGAAAACCCTAGATTTTTTGCCGAAAATACCTTCCATTCTCCAGAGTTTTAGCCAAGATCTCTTACCAAAAAATGAAGAATACTTGAAGCTTAACATTTTCAACCGATTGGATTTTGTATTTGCGAAAGAAGGCTCCTGATCTAGCTTATTTGCTTGGTCTTTGAGGTAGGGGTTTCTAGTTCTTCCGCAATACTCTCATTCATAGATAGAATTGTGGTATTTTTTTTTTTATATAAACACAAAACTTATATTTTTGAGCATAATGTGTTAAATCATGAGATTAGGGGTTTAGGGTTTGAAATGCTGGGGGTTTAATTTTTGGGTTGTGCTTATGAGTTTATGAAATTGGGTGTATAATTAAATGAAGAGTTGGAATAAAAAGTGTTTGGGTGAAAAACTCTAATTTTCCTTAAAACCCTAGCTTGGTACATGAAGATAGATTACGGTTTTGCTTAAATTGAAAGTAGTGTCATGAAATTGAGGTGTTGAATTGAACATATCCCAGTTTAACTGAATTTTGTAAGTGCTTGGAAATCTATGTAAAAGCTGCGTTTGAACACTTATTGTTGATATTTTAAATCATGTGATAATATGAAACAAAATTTGGGGGAAGAAATTGTTAACGATATGGAATTTGTGATAAGATGAGGAAGTGTAGATTTAATAATTTTATTGTGTAGTTAGAAAGTGATTTTATACCTCAAAACTAAAAGCCCAAATTTATGTTTAACTCTAGTTATGAAGTTTTATTTTGGAAAATGAGGATGAATTGAACATATCCAAGTTTAACTGAATTTTGGAAGTGCTTGGAAATCTATGTAAAAGCTGCGTTTGAACACTTATTGCTGATATTTTAAATCATGTGATAATATGAAACAAAATTTGGGGGAAGAAATTGTTAACGATATGGAATTTGTGATAAGATGAGGAAGTGTAGATTTAATAATTTTATTGTGTAGTTAGAAAGTGATTTTATACCTCAAAACTAAAAGCCCAAATTTATGTTTAACTCTAGTTATGAAGTTTTATTTTGGAAAATGAGGATATTTCAATCAACATTTAATTTACGAAATTAAGTCTATGTTGGGTTAAGATAAGTGGGAACAATAATAAATGGGAGATTGTGAAATATGACGATGTTATATGAAGGAGTTGTATCAAAGAAATTAAATGTTAGAGATTTAATTTATAACCTTGGGTAACAAGTGATAATCAATGTGTTGTAAAAATTGAATTTGAAGACTTGATAATAATATGGAAAAGTAAAGAAATAGTTTGAACTCAAGAATTATGAAAACTTTATAGATGAATCTTTATTCCTCTATGGATGTGTTGTTGTATTTTTGTTACGAAACAATGAATGATTTGATGGATAATGAAGAAGGTCGTGGAACATAATTGTACTTGTTAATGTAATGGAATTTTAATATATGATGGATTGTGGTGTTACTTGGGGTCCGTTTCCTGCCGTTTTTTGAGCCGACAAAGCGTGGCACTTGAGATAGGTTCCGCCTTCCGTCTGGAGTAGTACCTGGCGAAGTGTGTCGTATGTTGTGGTTTTGCGTTCCTTTCATCTTGTGACCGGTAAAGCGTGAGGTTCCGCGTTCTTTCTGGCTTGTGGCCGGTAAAGTGTGAGGTTCTGCATTCCTCCCGGCTTGTGACCGGTAAAGCGTGTGGCTCATGGAGATGACTTGTTATTGGATCCGGTATTTGATATGAAAATTAATTGAAAGAATGGAAATTGAAATGGTAATTGGATTAAGGATTGGTGATGACGAACTCAATGGATTGCTTATAACTATAAGGGAAGATTGTCAGTTTGTTTTGTAAATAACTGAGAAGTTGAATTAAAAATGATTTGTTATTCTTGTGTTATGATTGAACTCTAATCCTTTGGATTTTGATGTTGTGGAGTATAGTAATTGGAAATAGTATAAGAGAAACATGGAAATGAAATGAGAAATATTAAAATGGAAATGATAGGAGGAATAATTTGGAATCAGGTTAATAAATTTAAGATGATGTTCTTTCTTAAGTGTACTTATTTTCAAAGAGAATTTATGGCTTGCTAATGATAAGAGACTACAAATATGATAGGGAGTTTTCTTAAAGGTTTAAATGAAATTTTAAGAAAAAGATATTCTTCGTATAATATTTTGAACTTATAAAATGTCATCTTACAATATGGTATCACCTTGTATGCATGATCATTTCTATCTATGTGTTAGCTATTGTTGTAGAACTATGAGATTCCTACTAGGCATTTGTGCTCACCCCTCGTTGTTTTATTCCTTTTCAAGAAGAGAAATTCGGATTGATTAGTCGAAGAGTTATGGAGTCTATGTACCTTTTATGTATAATTTCATCATAGATGTGAAAGGAGTGAATAATGTATCTTGTTGTTTGCAATTATTTATTTGTAGCTTCGCAGTAGAAGCTTGGCATTAATTATTGTTATTATTGTATACATTGAGAGAGGGAACATGTATTATTATGTTTCTATTACTCAAGGGTAATGGATGTTTGTGTTTTAAAAAAAAAATGGACCTAAATTACAGGCTTTGATAATGTTTCCGAGTAATTAAAATTTGAGGTGTGACAACTTGGTATCAGAGCTAACCGGGTTTGAAAATCTGGAGCTCGTGGGAAGTGGTTTTTACCGTTAATAAATTTAAGATGATGTTCTTTCTTAAGTGTACTTATTTTCAAAGAGAATTTATGGCTTGCTAATGATGAGAGACTACATATATGATAGGGAGTTTTCTTAAAGGTTTAAATGAAATTTTAAGAAAAAGATATTCTTCGTATAATATTTTGAACTTATAAAATGTCATCTTACAATATGGTATCACCCTGTATGCATTATCATTTCTATCTATGTGTTAGCTATTGTTGTAGAACTATAAGATTCCTACTAGGCATTTGTGCTCACCCCTCGTTGTTTTATTCCTTTTCAAGAAGAGAAATTCAGATTGATTAGTCGAAGAGTTATGGAGTCTATGTACCTTTTATGTATAATTTCATCATAGATGTGAAAGGAGTGAATAATGTATCTTGTTGTTTGCAATTATTTATTTGTAGCTTCGCAGTAGAAGCTTGGCATTAATTATTGTTATTATTGTATACATTGAGAGAGGGAACATGTATTATTATGTTTCTATTACTCAAGGGTAATGGATGTTTGTTTTAAAAAAGAAATGGACCTAAATTACAGGCTTTGATAATGTTTCCGAGTAATTAAAATTTGAGGTGTGACAACTTGGTATCAGAGCTAACCGGGTTTGAAAATCTGGAGCTCGTGGGAAGTGGTTTTTACCACAATGGGTTGGCTTTGCTTGGTGAGGATGTTTGCATGTAGGAAGTAGGAGGTGTAGAACATTATGTGTTGCATTATGTGAGCATGGGTTGAGCTTCATGGATAGTGTTTGTAGCCGGCTAACTTGCTTTGAGATCTCATTGGAAACGCGTCTGATCAACATAGTTTCTAGTTTGAGTTCCTTGGAAGTTCTGGGACAAGTGGTCATCCTTGTAAACTTGACTCGATTGTGTGGTTTGTTACTTAAAATTGTTTATATGTTATGTGATTATGTGTTATGTTGGTTTCATGTTTCAGTAGGGGGTGTAAATGTGCCGAGAAGGAGATAAAATTTTGTTGACTTATGCTTGATATTGTCATTGATAGGATGTCGGAGCGAGCCAGTAGAGGTCGTGTTGGGACTAGGGGTACTGGTAGGGGCACAACAGTTCCAATAGTGGCCACACCTATAGCACTGATTGTGTGCGAAGAGATTGCACGAGAGATAGTAAGAGTAGTAAGTGAGGCTTTAACTCATAATGAGGGAGATGAGTCTTGTGCCCTCAAGATCACTAAGGAGTTCTTTCTTCTTAACCCACCGGAATTCATAGGAGGAGCAGAACCGTTAAAGGCAGAGAGTTGGTTAGAGCAGGTCACTAAGACTCTTGATATGCTCAAAGTCACAGATGAGGGGTTGAGAGTGTCATTAGCGAGTTTTCTGCTAAAGGGAGAAGCGGGTTATTAGTGGAAGTATGTAAGTTCTACCATAGGCACCACGTGGGTTGCGCTCACTATGGCCTTTTGGGCCAAGTATTTTTCTCGTTTTGCTTGGGAAAGATTGAGGAAACAATTTGTGGAGTTATGCCAAGGTATAACACCTTTAGCTCAGTTTGAAGCGAAGTTCACTAGTTTGGCTAGATTTGCTCCAGAGTTGGTAGCAACTGAGGAGTGGCGTTGTATAGAATTCGGGGAGAAATTGCAGGATGAGATCAAATGGAAGGTAGTAGAGAGTATGAATAGAAATTATCACACATCAGTGGAAGCGGCGGCTCATGTGGAAGCCATCAATCTTGAGGTTGACCAGGATGAAAGAAAGAGTGCCATAATGGCGAGTCCCATAGCTCGAGAGCATACGAGATCTAGTAAGAGGCAAAGGAAAGCTGAATCTCAATCAAAATCCCAGTCACAACCACAATCTAGTTCTGCCTCGTTGAGTTCATTGGTCGGGAGATCCAACCAAACCCAGGTTTCTTCGAGTCGGTCATGAAATAGAGGACCACCTTTCTCCTCTAAGTGTAAGCAGTCGGGCCATGTTAGATGCCGTTGTCCTTCACATGGGATCATTTTGTCTTAAAAGTCTGGGTAAGGACACGAATAACTTTGTGTTTTGATGGAAATTTCGTGCTTGGTACTATGAAGTAACGTCTTTTGTGCGTAAGGCCTTGTGTCTACGAATGTTATGTATGTATAGGCATATGGTAGTCTTTGGAACCCATCAGTGGGGGCATGTAAGAAATTTTGACATTTGTCTATTATGGGAAAATCTTGTAAGGAATTGTAAGCTCAATTTTGTTGGATAACTATTTTCAATTCTGAATAAAATATGTATTGACTTATGAGCCTTAAGTTCAATTAAAGTGTTTATTGAAGGTGGGAATTGTATAGTTCAAAAAGTGCATGGTCAAGATGAGATAGCATCTTAAGATGGGATAACGTTGGTTTGAGTCACTTAGAAGATAGTAAAAGTGTTTATAAGGAGTGTGAGATTTGTGTCTTGTAGTAATGAAGACTACTGAATTTTGCTGTGTATGTATGTTGTTGATGTAAATCTGTAAAATGACCTAGATTAAGTTAAAGTGTTTGAATGTAAAACATTGTGAGTGCACTAGTGTTAATGTGTATTAATGATTATTTGTGTTGACATTTGTAATGAGTTAGAACTTCTAATTTTTGGGAAGTCGTATGTGTTTTATTACTCCTTGGATGTACCAGATTGTTTCTGTTTGTTGTTGCTATTATGAAAGTGTATGCTAAAGGTGCTATGATGTCACCGGATAGGGTGACGGAAATTATTAGGTGATGATTGGAATTCACCGAAAGAATGTTGAGACTGATGGGGAAAATGAAAATTTCCTTTCCGTGTGCGTGGCCTGGGAAGGCACGGTTGAACTAAATGTTAAAAACTTATCTGAATATGTTCATGAATGATTTTTACTATTCTACTTTTAAATGCTACGTTGAATAAAAAATTGGTAATGTTGCTAACTAAGATGCAATTGAGAATTGTGTTATTGGATTGTACAATGTAATGTGCCAATTGTTTTTGCTTGTGCTGACATGGTGTTTGGTCTAATAGTGGTTTCCATTTCTTTGAAATTGAGTTTGGCCATTTGATAGTCATTGTCCGTGTCGTTGTTGGTTAGGGAGTTATTGTGGACCTAGGGGATTAGAAATGGTTGATGTCGCTCCTTGCCCGTTGGATTCCGATGTATGTGTTGATCGAAAGGTATTTGTGATCTTTCCCTTGTGGTTCTTCTTGTTCAGTTGTCTTTGGGGCACAGAGGTATTGAACTAGAGTTTGAGAATCTATCTCGAGTGGAGCCTAGCTTTTGTTTGGTGGTGATGTTTTACCATTGGGTTTGAGTAGTTTTCGTTTCGCTTCTTCTTTTAAATTTGAGAAAACACTCCAAGAGTGTTAAGAAGAGAGTTGTGCTCCATCCGTGCCGGGTTGGCTATTATTTCGGTTTCTCTAGAATTCGAGGATGAAATTTCTTAAGGTGAGTAGATTGTAGCAGTTCAGAATTTTTTCCCTCTACTCAAGCGCAAGAGTTAACGCTTGAGTAGACTTGTGAGGCTCCCAGTACTTTTGCAGTCTATCTAGACGGCCGCTCAAGCACAAGAAGTAGAGCTCGAGCGTAGAATTGTTGCTCCTAGTATCTCGCGAAGGAATCGACGCTCGAGCGTGGAAAGTGAGATTGCCCTTGACATTTTTATTAGTTTATTTGGAGTCTCCTTGTTCCATTTTTGGATGTTGATCGAAGTGGTAACATAATGGTAAAGTAAAATTAGACCAGAAACTTTGATTCGGATAATTTTCCTATGAACAACCGTCACTCTTTTGCCCTTTTCTTTTCCACACTTTGAATTTGTGTGCGAGGCTAGAACCATTGAAAATCTTGTTTTTGGGGCTTCTATTTGGACACAAGAACGACGTCAAACGGAGTACGGATGAGAGAGTTATGCCCGTTTGAAGTTTTAGTATCTGTGTTGGAAGTAGGTACGCTCGAGCGAGAAAAGATACGCTCGAGCGGACTACGCAAATTCAGCAACTTAAAATGTGATTTTCTAGATCATTCTTGGCACTTTCCTTTTTCTTCTTCCTTTCTCTCATCCTAGGTTCGAAAACACTAGATTTTTGACCCAAAATACCTTTCATTCTCCAAAGTTTTGGCGAATATTTCTTACCAAAAAGTGAAGAATACTTGAAGCTTAACATTTTCAACCGATTGGATTTTGGATTTGCGAAAGGAGGCTTCTGATCTAGCTTATTTGCTTGGTCTTTGAGGTAGGGGTTTCTAGTTCTAATTCAATACTCTCATTCACAGATAGAATTGTGGTATTTTTTTTAAATAAACACAAAACTTATATTTTTCAGCATAATGTGTTAAATCATGAGATTAGGGGTTTAAGGTTTGAAATGGTGGGGTTTAATTTTTGCGTTGTGATTATGGGTTTATGAAATTGGGTGTATAATTAAATGAAGAGTTGAAATAAAAAGTGTTTGGGTGAAAAAATCTAATTTCCCTTAAATCCCTAGCTTGGTACATGAAGATAGATTATGGTTTTGCTTAAATTGAAAGTAGTATCATGAAATTGAAGTGTTGAATTGAACATATCCAAGTTTAACTAAATTTTTGGAAGTGTTTGGAAATCTATGTAAAAGCTGCGTTTGAACACTTATTGCTGATATTTTAAATCATGTGATAATATGAAACAAAATTTGGGGGAAGAAATTGTTAACGATATGGAATTTGTGACAAGATGATGAAGTGTAGATTTTAGAATTTTATTGTGTAGTTAGAAAGTGATTTTATACGTCAAAACTAAAAGCCCAAATTTATGTTTAACTCTAGTTATGAAGTTTTATTTTGAAAAATGAGGATATTTCAATCAACATTTAATTTACGAAATTAAGTCTATGTTGGGTTAAGATAAGTGGGAACAATGATAAATGGGAGATTGTGAAATATGACGGTGTTATATGAAGGAGTTGTATCAAAGAAATTAAATGTTGGAGATATAATTTATAACCTTGGGTAGTAAGTGATAATCAATGTGTTGTAAAAATTGAATTTGAAAACTTGATGATAATATGAAAAAGTAAAGAAATAGTTTGAACTCAAGAATTGTGAAAACTTTATAGATGAATCTTTATTCCTCTATGGATGTGTTGTTGTATTTTTGTTACGAAACAATGAATGATTTAATGGATAATGAAGAAGGTCGTGGAACATAATTGTACTTGTTATGTAAATAGAATTTTAATATATGATGGATTGTGGTGTTACTTGGGGTTCATTTTTCACAGTATTTTGAGCCGGCAAACCGTGGCGCTTGAGATAGGTTCCGCCTTCCTTTCGAAGTAGCACCCAGTAAAATGTGTCGTATGTTGAGATTCCACGTTTCTTCTGGCTTGTGACTGGTAAAGCGGGTGACTAATGGAGATGACTTGTTATTGGATCCGGTATTTGATATGAAAATTAATTGAAAGAATGGAAATTGAAATGGCAATTGGATTAAGGATTGGTGATGATGAACTCAATGGATTGCTTATGACTATAAGAGAAGATTGTTAGTTTGTTTTGTAAATAATTTAGAAGTTGAATTAAAAAGGATTTGTTATTCTTGTGTTATCTTTGAACTCTAATCCTTTAGATTTTGATTTTGTGGAGTATAGTAATTGGAAATGGTATAAGAGAAACTTGGAAATGAAATGAGAAATATTAAAATGGAAATGATAGGAGGAATAATTTGGAATCGGGTTAATACATTTAAGATGGTGTTCTTTCTTAAGTGTACTTATTTTCAAAGAGAATTTATGGCTTACTAATGATGAGAGACTACATATGTGACAGGGAGTTTTCTTAAAGGTTTAAATGAAATTTTAAGAAAAAGATACTCCTCATACAATATTTTGAACTTATAAAATGTCACCTTACAGTATGGTATCACCTTGTATGCATGATCATTTCTATCTATGTGTTAGCTATTGCTGTAGGACTGTGAGATTCCTATTGGGCATTAGTGCTCACTCCTCGTTGTTTTATTCCTTTTCAGGAAGAGAAATTCAGATTGATTAGTCAAAGAGTTATGGAGTCTATGTACCTTTTATGTATAATTTCATCATAGATGTGAAAGGAGTGAATAATGTATCTTGTTGTTTGCAATTATTTATTTGTAGCTTCGTAGCAGAAGCTTGGCATTACTTATTGTTATTAGTGTATTCATTGAGAGAGGGAACATGTATTATTATGTTTCTATTACTCAAGGGTAATGGATGTTTGTTAAAGTAAAATAAAAAAAATGAACCTAAATTACAGGTTTTGGTAATGTTTCCGAGTAATTAAAATTTGAGGCGTGACATAGTCAATGAGGAAATAATAAAAATATTTTTGTTTCACATCAGAAATGGTTCTAGAAACCCAAACTGGCTGTCATCCATGCAATTTGGTTACTGAAAGCATAGTGTTCAAATTAAATTTGTACTTTTCAAATCAAAAGCACTCTGGATGCATTCAACTAGATGTTGCTTTTGCATATGGGCTGGTTATTTCATTCATTTCATACGCTGCCAAATACTTGCTAAAGCACACTGATGTTACAGTCCTAGAGATATTCACTGTCATTGTTATGATTATTATATGAGCAGTTATAGCCAAAATATAGTCTTTATTCATTCTAGTTATTTCAGAATGAAGTGAGCCTCATTTATTTATTCCTTTATGTTTTCATTTGACTCAAAAACAGAGTTTATTTTCTATATAGATTTTATTTTTATTTTTTTTATTTTTATGGAAAACTACAGGTGCTACTCTTGCTGAAAATATTTTATAACATTAATTGTTCATCGCCTTGGCAGTATTGTTGACCTTCATTACATGCTTCATTTAATTGTTTGCTTGGCCTGTTTGGTTTTTTGTTTTTGTTTTTAGGTTATGCAAAAAGATTAGTGGTGGTAGAGATCAATGGTGGCATGGGGCTAATTGTTTTTTTGAACATCTATCTTTATGTTTTGGGCCTACCGTTTTCTATTTTTGTTTTCATATAGCGATCCCAGTTGTCCCAATATAGTCTTTATTCATTCTAGTTATTTCAGAATGAAGTGGAGCTTCATTTATTTATTCCTTTACGTTTTCATTTGACTCAAAAACAGAGTTTATTTTCTATATAGATTTTATTTTTATTTTTTTTATTTTTATGGAAAACTGCAGGTGCTACTCTTGCTGAAAATATTTTATAACATTAATTGTTCATCGCCTTGGCGGTATTGTTGACCTTCATTACATGCTTCATTTAATTGTTTGCTTGGCCTGTTTGGTTTTTTGTTTTTGTTTTTAGGTTATGCAAAAAGATTAGTGGTGGTAGAGATCAATGGTGGCATGGGGCTAATTGTTTTTTTGAACATCTATCTTTATGTTTTGGGCCTACCGTTTTCTATTTTTGTTTTCATATAGCGATCCCAGTTGTCCCTTTACTGTTCTGTTGTATTCCAGACTCGGTTCCGTAATGTTGGTGGTGGTATACCTTGTTGTCATCCTTTAATTCCACTTGATTGAGTTTTAGGATGTTTTGGGCAAAGTTGTTACATGTTGGTTAGGCTTTGGTTTCAATTCTTTGTTGCCCAGATTTTAGGAGGTCCGCTCGAGCGGGTCTTCTTGCGCTCGAGCGGAGATTGCACGCTCCCAGTTTTTTGTGTCCCTGCAAAACTTCTGCAGGTGTGATTTTTACGCTCGAGCGAGTTTCTTTACGCTCGAGCAGCGACGCTCGAGCGGGTACTTTGGCGCTCGAGCGGGTAGTACCTTTGGGTGTAAGTTCTGGGAGGGGGAAATATACGCTCGAGCGGACTGGTTTTCGCGCTCGAGCGGATATACTTTATTCTTGTGTCTTGGCGCTCGAGCAGGCCTTATTGCACTGGAGCGGACCTAATTTTTTGTTCTTGACGCTCGAGCGTTGTGTTCTCCGCTCGAGCGGGAATGTCGTATATCAGTTGGCAGCTGGGCTTTTTAAAATCACTTTTTACATTCTCTCTCTCTCTCTCTTACTTTCTAAAATGATTTTTTGAGAGTTCCTCTTTCTAGAAATTCCCTTCTCTCTAGGGTTTGATCTAGTTAGAGTGTTTCCCTTTCTTTCGGCCTTTGTAAGAGTTGGGTTGATCGTCGAGGGCTATGCATTGATCCGAAAATATTGAGTTTTGCAGCACGTTGGGTTTCGTCATCTTCCTTCCCTGAGCTCCGAATTTGAGGTAGGGATTCCTACTCACTCTTATGGTCTTTGACCTAAATTTTTAGTCGTTTTGATAAAGTGTTGAAGTTGGGTAATTTTGGGACTTAGGGTTTCAAAATGTTGAAAGAGGGTTTTGTTATTTTGATTTCAAGAATGTGTATTTTGAGTTTCAAAATAATGATATTGTTGTTGGTTGTTGAAATATAGACCATTGGGTCAATATTGGGAAATGGGGTAGAAAACCCTAATTGGTTGTATAAATTAATTGGTATGATTAATTTGAGAAAATGGTGGTTATATGGAATTGAGTTGGAAATAATGAAATTGCCTCATTATATGGTTGAATAGTGGAGTTAGATTTATTAATCGCTCACTTTTGAAAACATTGATATTTTATCTGTTGGAGCTTTTATTATCTGTTTAGAAATAATTGCTTGGGCTACCGGTGGAGGGTAGTTTTGATTGTTGTAGACAATGCATGATGATTAGGCAAACTAAAACTAATCAATTGGATATGTCATAGAGTATGACGGTTGATAGAATACATTGACGTTATGTATTGCTTGATTGTGTATATGACCTTTGTGTATATACGTTGTGTGTGGGGGAGGAGATAGGGGATGTACTCCACGGTTTAGGGGAAGATAGGGGATGGACCTCTAAACCGGATGTTGTTTAGGAGGAGATAGGGGATGGACTCCACTAATACAGCTCATATGCTTGTCAGATATTGTGTTGATATAGCTCATACGCTTATCTTTGGAAGTGTTGATACAACTCATATGCTTATCATTGGAAGTGTTGATATAGCTAATATGCATATCTGTTGAAATGTGGATACAGCTTGTATGCTTATCTGTTGAGATGTTGATACAACTAGTATGTTTATCTGTTGTAGAAATGGGAAATGTTTAACATGAGTCACTATCTCATATAAGTGGTTGGCCAGGTTCTGAGCCGTTGATGTAAATTGTGAAATTGATAAGAAATGGAAATTGAAATGAAACGTGAACATAGTGGTCATGAAATGGAAATGGGTTATGAAGTGGTTTATGGAAATTGAGCATTTATCAATTGTTAATGTCTTAGTCATTGCTCATACTGTGTTAGGCTATCTCTACTGGGCGTTGGCTCACCCTTTATGGGACATTATTTTCAGGTACAGGTAGTATGCCACCTCCAAGGACATAGCTTGGATGATGATAAGAGTTGAAGACTCTTTTTGTTTATTTTGATGTATTACATGTAAATTCAAGCCAAGGGCTTAATATGTATTGAGTTAGCACTCTTCTTTTTTGTAACCAAGGGTTAACTTAGAAAGCTGTAAGCCCATAGGGCATTTGCTTTTATTGTTAACATGTAATACGGTTGTAAGAATCACTCTGATGAATAGAAATGGTTGGTTTCTTTTATATCAATGCATGTCTAAAGTGTTGGATTTCATGTAATATTTTGAGGGCGTTACATTTTAGGTTTTGCAGAAAGATTTAGTGGTGAGGTAGAGATTAATGGTGGCATGGGTGCTAATTGTTTTTTTCTTTAACATGTATCTTTATGTTTCTGCTGCCATTTTTCTATTTTTGTTTTTAGGTTTTACAGAAAGAATAGTGATGGTAGATATTGATGGTGTGACATTGGGGCTAATTGTTTTTTTGGATAGTTTTTTGGTTGCCATCTAGACTTAAGTTTTGGATAATTCTATAATTAATATTTAGAGCTTACTGATATCTTATGGTTTGTATTAACGAATTATTGTTAATATTTTGAGGTAATTGAACAAATGGTGGATTTATATTGATTAAATATGTTTATATTAATATTTGGCTTGAATGTGAGTGAATGTGTGTTGAAATGTTTATTTTTTTATTTTTGCTTGGCAAAATATTTGAATTTGAATGAATAATATACAGGAAAATTTTAAATAATTAAAATCTTATTTATAAAAAATAAATATCTGTTTATGACTGTCAAAAGACTGTTGCAAATAGAAATTTTTTTTAAAAAAAAAATTACATTTTTTTACAGAAAAAAGCATCGCTAAATTTGATTTTTTTTTTTTTTTGTTGAGAAATATGATTATTTCCAACAGTAATAAACCGATGCAAAAGATAGTTTTAGTGACGACATTTGTCTTGGACGCTAGAAGTAAATTTTTTTCATGTTTATTTGAGTTGGTAAATATCCATCTAATTTAGTATTCATTACCATCATAAATATTTAGAGACGGCAGGTTTGTTGTCTCTAAAACTATTAGTGACCCTATCAGTCTCGTCCCTTACCATGCCAACGCTAAAAGCTTTTGTGATGGTATAAAGCATTTTTGAGACGGCATTCTGCCAACGCAAAAACCTCTGTTTCCAGTTTTGATTTTAATTTAATTTAATTGAGTCCTAACTATGATTAATTAATTAAATTAAGCTCATAAGTTTTTCTATTTATTTCAATTTAGACCTTTGTCGGTTAATTTTTAGCGCAACTGTCTTGGTTTGCATGCATTGATTCTCAAGCCATCCGAGGACTAAGGGATAGACACTCTGGGCCTAGTAGAGTGTGTTAATATGATCATATATGGTCAATCATGTACAAATAGATTGGAACAAGGTTGTGTTTGTGATCATCATCTAGGAGGTAGGTCTCTAGCTTTCTTCCTCCTTTCGCTTTTGTTCTTTATCCTTACTGCATTATCATTTAATCCATTGATAGAGAGGTTGTAGGTGTGTGTATTTTGTGTATATATATATATATATACTGCTAAGAAATCCAATGAGCTAAATTAATGTTTAAATGATTGGTGTAACTTTTAGTCTAAAAATTCTGCACATAACCACAAACTTTAAAAATCTAGAAACCATATCAAACGATTAAGTTTTAAACTGAAATTTTTACAGTAACTTATTACATATTGAATTTCATACCAAAACTTTCTCATAATTTTTAGGGGTCTAAAATCATGTAAACTGATGCGTTCAAATCTGTCCAGAATACTAGTACAAAACAGTAACTTTAGAAGAGTCGTTTTCTTTGGATATAATTAAGAAAATTTATTAAATCAATGCCACTAGAACTATTTATGAGTCTAGTTTCTTACTTTTTTGGCCTTGCGTCGATTGTTCATGTATGTTCAGAGGATGATTAATTTCTTTAAGGTGCTTTAGAAATCGACCTGTTTGGATATAATTAATAGCAAATAATTCTTTTGATAAGCAAATCAAGTCAAATCAATTGGGTTTGAAACTTAGGATATAGTAGTTGATATCTGGATGGTTTAAAAAAAAAAAAAAATCGAACGATGTAAAGTGGGTTTTTAATTTTTAAGATTAGTGAATAGATTGAGAAAAACTATTTAAAAATCGGTTTTATTTGAAAGCAACAGTTACTTAAGTTTTGACCGCAACCGATGTCACTACCCCATTCCGCCCCCAATAGAATGATGCCATGATGGCCAATAATCTTAGATTACCGACGGCCAATTTACAAATATTCACACATACGAAGTATAAATGTGGGGCATACATGTGCGGAAACAATAAATTCAAATCTAATTAGTCCATAAGAGTTGTGCATAGATCAAATGAAATGACATACATATTAACATGGTTTTACAACTTGGATACAAAAGATAGTAAGCTTGTACATAAACATCCTCATGTTACATTTTGATCAAAAGGCTTCTCAAGCCAAAACATACAAAAGAAATTATCTATAAAGCTAAGAAGCATAATCTTCAAGATGAATACAAAACATGAAACAAAACATATCTTCCACAAAGCTTAGGCAACATAGCCTTCTTGTTTAAGTAATAAAGGTTGAAAACTCAGTGAATGATATAAGTAATAGAAGTTTGAATGAATGATCCGAGATTTTATCAAATCAATACATATCATAGCTTGTAATAGAATCAAAGGATGAACCAAGTTCATCGATCAAAGGCTTTCAAAGCCTCAAGGGATGTTTACTAACATCTACAAAATACATAGGATGAGCATTCATTGACAAAACAAAGGAATAACTGACTCAGAATTGATTAAACAAGCCCATCCATCGGTGGCAAATGAGATATCTCAAACAAAGGTACTAGTTGTATTAAAGTCTTCTAGCACACAAGGACCTTTCAAGAATGCAATCAAAACAAACATAATACTTGATATAAAAACTAAGAGATAATTGTTCACGCTTAAGCAAATATTTTTTCAAAACAAAGTAATGTTTTTATCCAAAACATTATAACATAACTTTATTAAAAATACCACTCACAATAGCTCTTCAGTTGTGGAGAATTAAGGCAAAGATCCAAGACCTACAAATACATGGTAAATCTCATTGAATGTACTTCAAGAAGACAAGAAGAGTTGCTCAAAGATGGTTATGCAATGCACTTTCAAAAGAAGCTTCAAATGAGTAAAATAGATCTCGACATTTCTTCCCAAAACCAAGTCAAAACAAAGCAAAACATGTGCTGGGAGTTAAATCAATATTTTTTTTGTTGAAAAAGCATGTTGGATACAAATCAGGTCTAGGAATGGATGCACAGAGATGAGTTGGGCCGAAATGGCCTAGCTGGGTGAACTCAGGAGGTCATGGCCGAGGTTCCACATCTCTTGGCCGAGGTGTGGTCTCCCTAGGCGAGATGTGGCAAGGTGTCGACAAAGATGTATTGTCATCAGCATAGGTGTGCAGTGGTCGGTAGATCAAGGTGCAAGTGATCATGCAAGGCAAGCCAAGATGAGATGCAATGCTTGGCCAAGGTGTGGAAGCTGGACAAGAGTGAGTCTCGGTGACCACACTTAGGGGATAATGAAATCCGAAATTTGGGTTTCCCTTTGAAGAACATGAAAAATATGAATGCTAAAAATCATAACTTCTTATTCAAAATCTTAGATTTCATGATATGAGTTCGAAAATATGGACCTGTTCCCATACTTGAAGATTTAATGAAAACAAACACAAAAAAACATAGAATTGGATATAAACTTTTAGATCAAAACAAGGTTTTTTTTCTTGAACACAAGAACATCACTTTCTTTCTCTAAAACGAAACCTTAAATCAATGCCTGGCTCATGAATCATGCTAGATCATGCATTGTGATTAGATTAACATAAAAAAACAACAAAAGAGATCAAGAATCTAACCTCAAAACACAAATCAAATTGTTCAAAGTCTAATAATCAAGCTTGGAAAAACTAGTTTCCCCCCCAAGAACTTCTTCTTCTTCCTAGAGCCTTTTTCTCTCTTCAAGACCAAGATATGGCAACTGATATGGGTTCTTAACTACTAACTAACTTAAACCCACTATTGGGACACGTGACATCATCTAGTTAAATCCCCTTAAAAAAGGTACTAGAATAAAAGGACAAGAGTAGGTCAAAGTGTATACAACAAGTAAGGTGGCATGGGTACTTCTAACAAGGCAAGGATCTTGGATTAAATCATAGGCTTCATACATGTAAGGTCTCATTGACCTCGGCTAGGAGGGGTGACACTTGGCCTAGGTGTGACATACCTTGGCCTAGGTTTTACATAACATGGAACAAGGTTGCTAGGTGTTGGCTAAGGTGCACCTCAAAACACAAATCAAATTGTTCAAAGTCTAATAATCAAGCTTGGAAAAACTAGTTTCCCCCCCCCGAACTTCTTCTTCTTCCTAGAGCCTTTTTCTCTCTTCAAGACCAAGATATGGCAACTGATATGGGTTCTTAACTACTAACTGACTTAAACCCACTATTGGGACACGTGACATCATCTAGTTAAACCCCTCAAAAAAGGTACTAGAATAAAAGGACAAGAGTAGGTCAAAGTGTATACAACAAGTAAGGTGGCATGGGTACTTCTAACAAGGCAAGGATCTTGGATTAAATCATAGGCTTCATACATGTAAGGTCTCATTGACCTCGGCTAGGAGGGGTGACACTTGGCCTAGGTGTGACATACCTTGGCCTAGGTTTTACATAACATGGAACAAGGTTGCTAGGTGTTGGCTAAGGTGCATAACTTGGCAAGAAGGTATCCAACACGGCTGCAAGGTTAAAGGATCAAAGATCTCAGATGCTTAGGTAATGCACACCTCGGACTAGGGTGGAGGTGGATGTCAACTAAGATGGTTCCAAGATGGTCCTAGGTGTTGACAACGCTCAACGAACTAGGCATAAGAGGTTCAAAGGTGTGACTTAGGTGTGAGATAGCAAAAGTATATAGCCTAGGTTCACCACACAAAGCATGGAACAAAACATGGATCTTATACTTAAGCAAAACACAATAGCATCAAAATAAGACAGGATCCCAAACTTCGACAAAATATCAAAGGTTACAAAATGCAAGCTTAACAAACCAAAATCATGTAAATTCTCATGAACACGACTAAGGCAAAATGAGGGTCGTTATAACCCATGTCATGCGTAATTTTGGACCTTGAAGAACATGAACTTAGGTATTATTTAAGAGTAACGGCGAGTTGGGTTGAGTCGTATTAGTGCGACTTAGCTTGGGGTTAATTTATAATTCATTTTAGTATTTTTGAGTTAATAATAATGTGTAGTTTTCGTACTTAGTTTAGGGCACTAGTTGGACTTTCGTATTCAGTTCAAGGATTATATTATTTTGTTTTCAGGTGAGTAGTTGCATGCTACGTATTTTTATAAATGTTACCTTTTTCTAAAACTATTTGAAAACTAAATTATTTTTTTCGTGACCAAACGATATTGGTTAAATTATTATTATATTATTGGAACTGAGCTATTTCTAAAACACCTGTAAACTTGGCATACTATAAACTATTTGTTATGGTCTCATGTTTATAATAGTGAACTACCATGTTTTGCGAAACTGAGTTGTCTTGCTTATAGGGGCCATCTATATATAAAAGTCCAAGAAATTTATTCCACTATGTATGGTGACTCTGACTATTAGGGAACAAATCCAGGTTGGACTGTGATGACTCTAGTGCTTAATGATTGTAAGGAACCGACCTACGCTAGGATAGGTGACCTTCAATCGGATCATCTTAGAGAAAATGCCTGGATTGCCATCCTAAAGATGACTCTTAGTTCGATATTGGATCCAAAAGGCTAGTTACCTTGAGAACTAGCATGTTACTTGTTATTCTTGGCACCCAGCTTATGAATAGGATGGAGAATCTTGTTTGTTGTATTCTTGGGGGACATTGATATTTTTTTTTAAATTGTGGAACCTTATTTTTTTTTAAATAGATTGTCTTTAACAAAACTATATGCAGATCTAATTTATGTTATATACATCTTGTTTTGGAATGGAACCCTATTTTCATAAGTATATTTACTATCTATGCTTATACTCATTGAGCTAGCAGCTAACTTAGTTTTTAAACATTTTCAAGTGAGAAAATGATAGTGGATTTATGTCTTAACATGGACTCTATTTTATGGACCTCTAGGACATTCATTTATTGTTTTTAGATTGCTATGTCAATTTTGTGCATACCTTTTGGTTGAGACTCATTAGGGTTACTTTGTTATGTCGGCTGTTTGTGTCTTACTGGATATACAGATGGCATTGATTAGGGTAGGTTTGCTTGACTTACACTTGTAATTAGATCTTGTTTTGATTTATTTATCTCAAGGGACTACTATTGCTTTTATTCTATATGGTTATGGTTTTGTGTTTAGGGGGTCATGCCCAGATTTGGGGTGTAACAATACAACAATTGTCTGTATTTGAGTGCACTCGAGCCTAAATTGATGAGATCTAAGAGATGGATATTCTAGGCCTGATAATTATTAATTTCTATTATTTATGTTTATTTTATTTACTTTAGTCGTCCCTGCGAATTCTGTGCAATTCTAATACATAAAACGTATAATTTCTATATCCAACTTTGGAGAGAAGTCCAAAACCCCAAATAGTGCATTTTACGTACGAAAAATGTTTTGGACCCCTATTTTTGGATCCTTATCACTTGAAAACCTCACAAAAATATAAAATCTATCCAATAATAGGTTGTCATGTCATTAGGGATTGATTTTAAGGGTCCAAAAATAAAGGGATGTATCATTACTGTTTTCATACATTTTGGCATCCTATGAACCTATCTCTTGCAAGCTCTCATGTGCTCATGTTCTTCCCCTTTTGGCACCTTTCCTTACACAAACTAGGTACTGTACTTACACACTCATGAAAGTAGAAAGACCACCTTAATACTTGTGCAAACTAAGTTGCTTTTGTGCAAGTGTACTTATATGTGTATAAGTGTGTATAATTGTATGGAATTCAAAATAAAGGTGTTAAGATTGTTTTGTCCTACCTAAGATCAAATTTGGCCATTGATTTAAAGTTAGATTAAGGTCTAATGAGAGATTCAATTAATCTTCACTTGGAAGACGTGGTTACACTTGGAGATAGAGAAATCGATCCTTTACTTACTTCATCCTAGGATTTTAGAGAGAGGAAGAAGCCACACAACACTACCAGAAAAAAGACTTTTTCCAGGCATTTTTTAAATCATAGTAAAAGTCTCAAAAACATTGGCAAAAGCATTCCCGACACTTTTTCCGATGATTTTGACAAATCTCAGCAATAGCAGTGTCGGGAATACTCTCGGCATTTTATAGATCTTGGGAATAATGTCGGAGTTTCATTCCAAGTGTTTGCAAAACTCTGGCAACTTGTCACGCCCCAAACCCGTTCCTAAAAGTTTGGGCATGACCAGTTTGAAAACGAACACTTAACCTGTAGTAAATAACATATGGGGCCTCATCGGAAGCATAAAGTAGGAAAATAACTATACATATAAATTCCATTGAGCTACATCTACATGCCAGGAACTCTTATACATCACATTCATCATGGAAAATAGATAAAGCTCCAAACCATATGTTGTAGCATCGGTGATAAACAACCATATGTACAGATCCAGCCCCATCATTGGGCTTATATAAAAATCATTGAAGTTCTACCTCTTTAACTTTAAATGGGTAATCAAATTAAGCCAACATTTCAATAGACTTTACAAAAATAAATGGCTTCGTGCAGTGCCTGAACCCACGAAGGTTGACAAAAGAAAACGGGTGTCATGACTAGGACTGACCACTTGGTTGGTTACCTACAGAAACATACATTAGACAGAGTGAGCCAAGCTCAGTGAATAGTAATACATAAATAAAACGATGCTTAAATTGAAACATAACACATAGCAATGCATATAAAGATGTAGAGTTCACATAGTTAGCCTGATTCTGTGCTACGTACATAACAGCCTTAAGTTCAATCTTGCAACATAAACATGGTGGCTATAAGCCCTTGAAACATGGTGGCACGAAGCCCTTGAAACATGGTGGCTATAAGCCCTTGAAACATGGTGGCACTAAGGCCCTTGAAGCATGTGGCATAAAGCCCTTGTAACATATGGCACTAAGGCCCTTGAAACATATGGCATAAAGCCATTGTAACATATGGCACTAAGGCCCTTGAAACATATGGCATAAAGCCCTTGTAAAGTTGGCATGAAGCCCTTGAAAAGTTGGCATGAAGCCTTTGGACATGCATTTATGAACCCAAGAGGTGTCTCACACGGACTCTAGAGGTAACTCACAATGTAGCACTTAGTTCCGTGTAGCACTTTGTTTCATTTCATAACAACTTATACGGATGGCTATAAGCCTCATAACTTTCACATATGGGCTCAAGAGGTGTCTCACATGGACTCTAGTGGTGGCTCACAATGTAGCACTTAGTTCCAAGTAGCACTTTGTTCCATACCAATAATCATTAGGTCTTACAGACCAAACCATACATGTAATGTCATACTCCGGAAATAAATTCATACATATGCATTATGCTTGAATCATAAATAGAAATCAAAATTCATACTTGCTTATACTTGGCACTGTAATAGTGCTAGCAAATCAATAATAAGTATTTTTTTTTGTTCGTTCCATAAAGGGATCCCCCAACATTGTGAACTTGTAGCATACTTGAACATGTACATACATAAACTGGTAACATACGTAAACTTGTGACAGACTTAAACTTGTAACATATACTTGAAACATACCTGAACATACTTGAACTTGTAACATACTGGAAACATGCCTGAAACATACTTGAACATCATTCATTAATTCAAACGGAACATATCATAACTAGAGCATTTCTTGTTGTATCGTGTCATTATCGTACGCTGAACAATGAGAGACTAATTCACATTCTCATGAGGGTCACATAATGATGCTAAACTTTGCACTTATATCGTAGATTCTGGATCACTTCCAATTCATAAGCAACATAACAAATTAACTTCAATTCATCTGGATACATGTAGCTACTCTTATATTTACTCAGAATCCATTCTTCAAGAATGAACATAAATTCTTTTGGGTAAATGACTTACTTTACGTGCTCTCTTATCAATAGCATACACCTTTGTTTAATCATTCTTATAGGTTAGCATAGTTGTCTTGCCTTGTAATTAACATAGTCCTAACGGTAACTGTTACATCATTCCCATGAGTTAACATAATTAACGTAAAGTTAACAGCACATTCCTGATAATTAGTAACGAAAAGTAAGAACATTCTCATTAGATTATAGATGACTTTATTGGTTTCACAATTTCACAGTTCGGCCCTTGGCTTGAGGGGTTCACACAATCACAAGTTCCTTTGATGTTTTCATAATTCCATAATGTTTCTCACATAACATACATAACTTCATAAACTCTTTTGAAGTTTCCATAATATCACAGCGTTTCTCACATAGCATTCATAACATTTATGCCAACATAATTCTTACGACGAAGATTTAACATCAATAACGATAAATGGTTAAAGGTACATCAAAGTACTACTACTCACAGTGATCGGTTCCCGGTGGTAATGGTACAATGTCCTCGTCTCGACCTACAATTACAGTGCACAACACATAATATGAGGTTATACTCGATCCTTTACTTATTCTCTTTGATCGTTCAATCAATTAGTCATGGTGGTACCAGGCTCATTATTCTTTAATATGTTGTAATCCATGTCTTAGAAAACAGGAGAAATCGATAGGAAATGGTTTAGGTGAAGAAATGGTACATAACTAATTGACATAACGTGAACAGTCGTCAATAATTTGGGTATAACTTTTTCTGTATTTAGAATTTGGGAGTGAGACTAGAGCCATTGGAAACTAGACTTCCGGGACTTGATTTTAGGCTCAAGAATCACTCAAAACGAAGTTCGGATGCAAAAAATATACCTATTCAAAGTTGGCTGGACAGAGCTGTCTCCGCACGTGCGGGTGAACAGTGCCGCACGTGCGGCCCTGGACAGCAGCAGTCCGAAAATGGCTGAAATTGTGGGACTTCTCATTTTCAAAAATCAAACCTTAATTACATGTAAATTAAAGCCCAAAACCCTTTAATACATGACCAATTTCACATTATTATTCTTCGTCAAACACCATAATCTCACAATAAACAAATTTAATGATTTTACTTCTTCAATCAAGGAATTCTTAGAAAATCAAGGTTCATGTGTTCAAAGCTTACATCTTCTATATCAATCCATGATTTCAAGTAGTAGATGGATTCTATACAAGGTTAGTAATTAGAGCCACATATCTTACCCAAACCTTTGTTCATCCCTTAGTATCTTCAATTTTTCCCAAGCTTTTGGTTGATCTTTTCTCTCTCTTCTATCTTCTTCAACCATCTTCAAGCTTCCATGGATGTTGAATTCCTTAAGGAGAAGCTTTGCCTCTTCTCTGTCTCCCTCTCTCTCTCTCACGGTTCTCCTTCCCCTTTCTCTAGATATTTTTATTTTTTGTTTGGTTCAAAATAGATGAGTTCAACAACTCACAAGGCATATATGCATATATAAAAGCTTCTCACAAATAGGAAGGGCCAAACACGCCCTTACGAATCGCACAAAATCACATTTCAATTGAACTTCCCAAATAACTCTAAAAATTATGCTGATCATAAATATGTCCCCTGTTCCGGTATCTAAAGTCTTTAAGGCCTTTAATTTGCAGTATAAAGTTAATCACCCAAACGTCCATTAACGAATCAGACAAATTAGATTTCAAATTAATTTTCCCAAATAATTCCAAAAATTCCCATTAACATATCCAAGTACTCAATTTTGATTTTTGAACCCATAAAGGTCGGTAATTCCCATTTTAAGTCCGTAACTCAACTGATAATGCTTCAATTCTAATAGATATAATTAAATTAAACCACATCATTTCATAGGGAAATAAAGATGATTTCTTATACGCATTTTGGGGTCATTACACAACTAGTCATCGTCTGCAAGCACCGACAAGATTTTTCCTAATGTTTAGATAAAAATGCCAGGAATGCTTTTTCTTTAAAAGAAAAATGTTTATATTTTCAAATTGCACATTTTACATTTCAATTAACAACCTTTTAATATAATAATCATATACACATACAATATCAAATTGTTCATAATTAAAAACAAACAAATAAAACCTACAAGCTTAACATAATAATTTTGCAAGCATTTAAAAGCATCCATTAATAATTTATACAATGTGTTTAAATAAAACATACATATTCTCTCAAAACATCTATAATAATATCCATAAATAATGTGCAAATATTACCAAGTGACAACAAAATAGAAGTGCAACAAATCAAAGAAAACAAAAAGGGCATGCAGGCACCAAGTCACTGAAGCGTTGAGATTCAATTCAAAAAAATAAATAAATAAATAAAAATACAAAAAAAAAATACAAAAACATTATTATATAATAGAGAAATAAAATTAATTTGAACTGTAAATTGTTAAAGTAATAAATAAATAATTTGTGTAATGCATCAAAAGAAAAGCAAAACATTCATTAGGCTTCTTCAAATATTACATGAAAAATGAACACATGCATTACAGTAGAAAAACAAACACATGAACTCATATCAAAAAATATTTTAAGTTCTAATCATTCAATCAACAAGTTATGTTATCATTCCTAAATAGAAATAAAATTTGTCAAGGGAAAAAGGAAAGGAATTGAAACAATAAACCAAATAGATTTAGAATTCAATTCTTTCAATCAATAGCAATTAAATTTGATTTGCAACAAATGAATAAATACAAAATTGCATATTATCATCATCATTTACTAAAAGAATAAAAAATTGAGCCTTTACACTTTCCAACTCAAGCACAAATTTAGTTTGGGTACAGTAAATGTTACAAAAATAAACATGAATTTGTTACCTTAGTTTGTATGAACTCCAATCTTCAAAGATTTGTATTTTGACAATTTCGGTCAAATAGAAGCCATGTGTAGAAAGGCAACTAACAGTGGGTTATACTCCATAACAAAATGGAGTATTTGAAAGAAAGAATCAAACGGTGATGGAAATGGCCAAATCTATGATGCATGAAAACTAGCTATCAAAGAGTTTTTGGGTTGAACCTGTTTACACAGCAGTGTACTTGATAAATAGGTGTCCTACCAAATCTGTTTGGAATGAAACTCCCATAGAAGCTTGGAGTGGGAGAAAGCCATCAGTAAAACATCTCAAAGTATTTGGATGTGTTTGCTTTGCTCAAATTCCAAAGGAAAGAATAAGCAAATTAGATGAAACAAGTGAGAAATCTATCTTTGTGGGATATAGTAGCAAATCTAAGGGTTATTGATTGTATAGCTTGAAGAAAAATCAGATAATAATCAGCTGGGATGTATTATTTGATGAGAATGCTTCATGGAGTTGGGAAGAAGGTAAAATTGAGAAGCAATCTGTCCTAGTTGATGAGAAGCAAGAAAATTCAACACATGAAGATGAAAATAATGCAGATGCACATCAATCCTCACCAAGGGTAGGTTCATCATCATCTTCCAGCTTTTCTCCAAGTTCAAGCTCAAATTCTAATTCATCCTCACCTAGCTCATCTCCAAAAAAAAATGAGGAGTTTGAGTGATGTGTATGCTAGATGCAATTTTTGTGTAACGGAACCTAGAAGTTTTGAAGAAGCAATTAAAGAGGAAGCTTGGAAGAAAGCAATGGAAGAAGAAATTGAAGTCATTGAGAAGAACAACACATAGGAATTGGTTGAAAACCACAAGGCAAGGAAATCATTGGGGTAAAGTGGATTTATAAAGTAAAGTTGAATTTGGATGGTTCATTCCAAAGAAACAAGGCAAGGTTGGTCGCAAAAGGGTACACACAACAGCCTGGAATCAATTTGCAAGAAAAATTTGCACCGATTGCATGACTTGACACCATTCGAGCTCTCATTGCTTTAGCAGCCCAAAAAGGTTGGTCATTGTATCAACTTTATGTTAAATCTGTGCTTTTAAATTGAGAATTGAAAGAGGATGTGTATGTTGAACAAGCCCAAGGATTTTTAATGAAAGGAGATGAAGACAAGGTGTATAAATTGAAGAAAGCATTGTATGGGCTAAAGCAAGCTCCAAGAGCATGGCATAGCCAAATCGATTTCTATTTCACCAACAAGGGTTTTAAGAAGAGCAAGAGTGAGCCAAACTTATATGTGAAAATCTAGGTATGCCAATTCTTATTGTTGCCTTGTATGTTGATGATTTGTTATTTTCCGGTAATGATGAGATAATGATTGAAGAATTTAGAAATGGCATGATGAGAAGATATGAAATGAGTGACATGGGTTTGTTGAATCATTTTCTTGGAATTGAAATCTATCAAGTTGAAGATGGAGTATTTGTTTCTCAAAAGAAATATGATGAAAATATTTTAATGAAATTTGGCATGAGTGGTTGTAAGCCCATGGCCACACCACTAGTTGTGAATGAAAAACTTACAAAGGAAGATGGAGAGAAAAAAAGTCGATGGTTCATTATATAGAAGCTTGGTTGGAAATTTGTTGTATCTTACAGCTACAAGGTCAAATATAATGTATGCTGCAAGTTTGCTTTCTAGATTTATGAATAATCCCAACCAAAAGCATCTTGGTGCTGCAAAACAAGTTTTGAGGTATATTCGAGGGACAACCCAGCTATGGTATCAAGTATTGCAAAGATTCAATCGTGAAATTGTTTGGTTTTTGTGATAGTGATTAGGGTGGCTGCACTGATGATATGAAAAACACCTCCGGATATGCATTTTCCTTAGGTTCTGGAGTATTTCCTTGGGCATCAAAGAAGCAACAGAGTGTGATACAATCATTTGCAGAAGCTGAATATGTTTCAGCGGGTTTGGCAATTTCCCAAGCAATTTGGTTGAGGAGAATACTTGAAGATGTTTGTGAAAAGCAAGAAGATGGTACATTAATTTTTTGTGACAATAAATCAACCATTGCCATGGTTAAGAATCTTGTTTTTCACAATTGCACTCGTCATATTGCAATTAAACAACATTTTATTCGGGAAGCAATTGAAGAAAGTGAAGTGCAACTCAAATTTTGCAGGTCAGATGAACAAATTGCAGATATATTCACTAAGGCTCTTCCCAAAGAAAAGTTCCAGCATTTCAGAGAGTTGCTTGGAGTTATGGAGCAGCACATTAGGGGAGAGCAATGTTCATATAATGTGCCTGTTTAATTTTGTTTCGAAATAATCACTTATGCTTATTTAATTATAGTTATGTTTTGGGTTGGGTTTTGTTAATTAGAGTTAATGTATGTGGAGGAAATTTGTCCAGATGTTTTATTGGTACTTCGGTTGATATAATTTCAAATATAAAGCTTGTAAGGGAAGCTAAAATGTTAATAGAAAATATGCTAAAGGGGCTGCTCAACTGTGACCCCTCTTCTCCCTTGTTTTGCTCTTCTTCTTCCCTATTTTCTACAGGAAAAATCAGATCTAATTTTGTGTGTTTTTAGATTGAGTTCTTTGTAGTTTAAACACACACTTGCTTCCAAAACACCCAACAAGATGTTCTATAATATGGTGGAATGCCTTTGTATTCCCTATTTACTTAGGCATAAAGAGCCTTTGGTTATTGGGTATTAGATGTTGGGTGAGAAGAAGTTTAGATCGGGGATTTTATGTAACTTTACTATTGTATTCTTGACTCTTGTAATGATAAAATTATAGTTTGCCACGATTTAGTGTGGATCCCAATGTGATATATATACTAGCGTTTGATCTATGCCACGCACAGATTAAAGTAATAAATTATTCAAAAAAAATAATCAGCTTGTTTGGTTTTGGTTTTCAGAAAACACTTTTAAGAAAATTTTATTTGTTTATTTTCTGTATTTTTTGTTTTCAATGATTTTTTTTTAATATTTTAAGCAATTTTTTTTTTTAATTTTTAGACAGACCTAACATAAATACACTTAAAAAGTGTAACATTTGTGAATTTTATTTTTTTTTTAAATTCACTAAATACCAAAAATATAAAAAAATGTGAAAATTCAGTATATTTTTCGTCTTTTTGTGTATTTATTAATTTTCTTAAATATTTTTCACAAATATTTTACTATTTAGATACATCTAAGTAAGGTGCATCTAAAAAAGTAAAAAAATTTGTTTAAAATTTTAAAAATATTCACTAAAAACAAAAAAGAACAGAAAACAAAAAACTTAATTTTCAGAAAACCAAACACTCTAAATAATTATGACACTCATTTTTTATTATTTTATTTCTCAGTAATAAAATTTTCTTTGTAAATTCAAAAATATAGAATTATAAATTAAAAAAATGAAATCAATGAACAAAGAGCGATGTTACAAATATTACTAAAAACACATGTGTGCAAGCATTATTCGGTGACTAAGTATTATTATTATTTTTGGCATCAAATTATATTTAGCCTCTTGTACTTTTCATAATAGTGTTAGTATTTATAGAATTGTTCATGAATAAATAATTTAACTTCTTTTTATTGTGTCTTCAGCCTTGGTTGTCCCACTATCCTTCCTTAAGTTTAAGATAACTTGAACAATCCTTGATTTGGATGAGCTTTTCCCTTTCAGCAGAGTTCTTCAATTGAAGTCCCAAAATTTTATTCAATTCACAAAAATTATCATTTTTTTGTCAATATGGACTTACACCTCTATTTGGAATTAAAATCATCAATAATTACGAAGATACATTAAAACATGTGCATCATCAACGTATGACGTATGCATTCAATCATATATATTATTAAAAGTTTTTTTTTTTTTTTTTTATTCTTAGGTTGCACATTATAAATGCTTACTTTTTTTTAAAGAGAACTACGTCAGCATGTATTTTTCTTAATTACATAAAGAGTTCTATACAAATCCAAACATAATTTAAATTATACTAACCTTACTTATTTTATATGAACTCCATTTGACAAATATTTTTTCTTATATATTTTTCATGGTAAATTGAGATAATTCACAAATCCAATACTAATTTTTCATTTAACATTTTTTTTAAAATTCTTTCAAGGGTATTAGGATTTTTTTAATGCTAAATTGCCTTTGATTTTTTTTTCCCGGACATTATTCTATATTTAAATTTTATGTTCATTCTATATATAAGATTATATCTCCTTTCCTACCTTATTTTATTTTATTTTATTTTTTTTCCCCCTTGTAGGCTTCACGTTTTGGCTCACAGTCTATTATAGAGAAAGGGTGGAGCAGAAGGTTCAGACTTGAAGTCAAGAAATTGGAGCTTAGTGGTCTAAACTATAGCTCATTGATTTTAATTATATCTAGCCATTTTAGCTTCAAATTGGTGGATCTTGACAGAGTCGATGTGTCTTGATGAAGTTGATGTAAAGGTGGTGGTTCACATGGTGGTATGATAAATTTAAATTGAATTTTTTTTTTTCTTCCTGCATTTCCATGCACTATTTTATACCAAATACTAGTTCTATATTATGAATTTATCGTTTAATTTTTTTATTGATTCTATATATGAAATTATACTTTCTTTTCTACATTATTTTATATAATCACAATTCACAAGAAAAAAAAACCTGCACAACAATGATACTTTCGAAGAACCTCTAAAGTTTAGATTTACTGATTGAGTTACTTTTTCAGTTGTTGAACAGTAAGTTTTTTTATGTTTTGACAACATTCTACAAATGATTAATTACTTTACACACTGAGATGTATTTATCGTTTGAATATTTTCATTATTATTATTATTATTAGTATTATTATTATTATTATTATTATTATTATAAAAATAAGTAATTAGAATCAGTTTTAGTTTTATATTACTAATTTTCTTTCTAATTTAACTATTATTTTAATATAAAAATGAGTATTTATTTTACTATTTTATAATTTAATATATGTCATACAAAATTATTATATGATAATTACACTTTTATAATGCGATAGAACTAAAATTATCAAAATACACAAATAATTAATACATAAGTATTCAAATAACCATTTTATAAAAAAATAGTGCCGATATTATCAAAATAAATAATTTAAATCATAATTTAATTTTAATTTTGAATGAAAATTAAAATTATTCTTTTATAACACATGTTGGAAATGGTGGAAAAATTCTGGGTAAAACCAGAATTTTTTCTCAAGTTTGGTCTATTTTTTAGGTGGGCCCCGAGCATCGATTTACTCGGGTCAAAGTGGTAACGCGTTTTATGCCGCGTTGTGATTCACGTGGTATATTTGGTTGCTCAAAACCATTACCGAGTGAATGGGAAATTGAAGCCAAAGTGTGCTCCATGGAAATGGAGTTTTGGTGGAAATTCCTTAAGGTTGTAAATTGGCTTGTCCCCCCTTGATTTGGTGGGAAGTTTTGAAAGGGGTTATAAGGCTTGGGTGAGATACTTGGGGTGTGCCCCAAGGGGTACCCAAGTGTTTTAGAGGGAGAGGTTATAGGCAAAATGGGCTAGACCCATTGGACCCAAAAATCACCACACGCATGCTGCCGCCTCCACCGTCCGGGCGGGTTGGGCTTCTAATCTTTTTGGGCAAAAAACATTTGAATTTAATTTTATTTTTTATTAAAATAAAATCCAGAATTCAAATTAAACTGGTTTGGATTTATTGTTCATCCAAACAGGGCCCTTCCCATTTTCAAACAGAATTAAATTGTTTTGGATTTATTGCTCATCCAAACAGAGCCCTTCCCGTTTTCAAACAGAATTAAACTGTTTTGGATTTATTGCTCATCCAAACAGAGCCCTTCCCGTTTCTATCTGTTTGAATAAACAAATTCAAATCTGTTTAAATTTGAATATAACAGGTTTCATACTTGTTCAATTCAAAACCAAAAGCCACCTTTACATCTATAAATAGACTAGCCTCCTATTTGGATTTTACTCAAATTTTTCGTACTCCATCCTCTGCAAATTATATTCTTCATCTTGCTGCATTTTATTTCCGAGAGAAGGAGTGTAAACACTTAGTGTGTTCGTAAGGCAAACAATTTGTAGTGCTGCTATTGTTTGTGGTAAGATCATTTCATCCTGGGAGATAGACGTCCAAATTCTGAAAGCACCGAATTTTATGTTACTAATTCTTCTTCTAATTTAACTATTATTTTTAATATAAAAATGAGTATTTATTTTACTATTTTATAATTTAATATATGTCATACAAAATTATTATATGATAATTACACTTTTATAATGCGATAGAACTAAAATTATCAAAATACACAAATAATTAATACACAAGTATTCAAATAACCATTTTATAAAAAAATAGTGCCGATATTATCAAAATAAATAATTAAAATCATAATTTAATTTTAATTTTGAATGAAAATTAAAATTATTCTTTTATAACACATGTTGGAAATGGTGGAAAAATTCTGGGTAAAACCAGAATTTTTTCTTTGTACACAACAGAATTTAATCTTTTTAAATACAGTGAAGATTGTCCAACAACACACGCCATCAAATATTGAAAAAAATAAAATAAATAACACGTGCATTGCACGGGTCAACTACTAGTTATAATAAACAATTAAAAAAAAAGCAAAAAAATTTAATAAAGCTTTAGCTAAAAGAAATCACAAATACATAAATAATTTCTCTCGTGTTTGTGATTAATTTGGAATCTCCTTCATCTGCTCATACATAGGTTTTGTAGTGACATGAATCACAAATAATGAGGAAGTTGTGGAAGATAAATAAAATAAAATAAAAATATAGAAATAATAGGAAGTTAGAGATGATAGAATTATGGAAGAAGATTCCTCAAATGAAGCCGAACAAATAGGAAGAGATAGGACGTTATAATAAGGAAATGCTATCAAATAAGTTTTAAAAAAGAAAAATCAAAGTGAAAATTTTCTCAGATAAACTTACAAAATAAATAAATAAAATAAATAAAATAAAATTGACAGCCTTGCTAGATGATAAACGTAGGAGGGTAGAAGTGTGGGAGTGGAATTTATTTTTTTTATTTTTTATTTTTTGACCACCTTTGGGAGGGGATTATGAATGCTGCACAAACCAGCAATGTTGTGTCCGTGCGAATTCTTAAACGTCAATCAATAGAAGCTTGTGGTTCAATATACTCTCTTCATCAATATTTACATGAAACTTTTAGTGCTTGCAATTAAAATTTTCAAAAGATTGAATTACAATAAACAAACTAATAAATAACAGTAATCGTATAATGGAATAGAAAGAAGATAAAAATAAAGAACACAATGATATTTAAAAGATTCAAATTCACCTAATTATACAAAAATCTAATGTTATAGTAAAAATCTTGAATTCCCAATAAATTCACATTTTCTGTAAAATAGAAAGACAATAAAAAAAATAAAAAAAATTGGTGCCCTATTCTTTTATTTCAATTTTGTGGATTTCATTGAAAAAACTAAAATCCAATCAAAATCCTTGGCACAGAATAGCCATAGATATTTCGACTGCAACCATCATCACTATTAATTCTTCTCTACTAAGTAAATCTGCAAACAAACACATAAATCTCACTAAAATCGAAACCAAAATCAATAGTAGAGAAAGAGAACCACACATGAAAAAATAAATAAATTTATCTCTAACAATTTAAACCTCACTCAGCTCAAGCCGTCAGCTCTTTCACCACTGCCCACAAAGTTTAGGAGTTATAGATATACATAAAAAATAGATAGTAATATTAGTAAATGATAATTCAAATTTGGACACTGTCATATCTTTTTGATGTAACGCCTTGAAATAATTATGATAAACCATCTACGACGATAAGTAAATAACAATATAAATCAGAGTATAATATTCTTCCATTACATAAGACTCAATTGTACAAAATGGTGACACATGCAAATATACATTTATAAGGCTTAACCCTGAATCTGTAGTATGTGTCAACAACAAAGATATGAAATAGAAGTTAAACAAATAATTGAAATGCCCTGAAGGTTACAACTTTCTGAGACTATACTTGGTTACATCAAAATGGATTTAAATTCAATACAGATAAAGTCCTAGGCTTGTACAAAATAATAACTAGAAGTAAACAAAATGAAGCTCTTGCTCTGAATTTCCCAAGCTACTGCCTTGGCAGAGGCATCCCATGTCAAAACGGTTTACATTTCTTTCCCAAAACCCATGTCATACTTAGTTTATATCACAATTCTCAAATCATATCCTTTACAATAGAAAACAAGGGGGAATTCTCAACCCGGTATAACCTTTCACGGATATTTCGTCCACGGGAAACCGTCAAACAGCACCCATGTAAACGTAGCCTATACAAGCACTACTATTGCCATTTTATGGATATTTCATCTGCGGGAACAGGCATCCATGTATACGTGTGTTTTTCGGAACTTTTACCTTAGACACATAAGCCAACTAATTTGGTGATACACACTTCTTTCCCACATTCACTTATTTTTCTCAAAATCATATACATTTGTAATATATTAAATGAGCAACAATATTCAATGCACATGGATGAGAAATTAGTTTCAATTTACCTAATCCTCATGCAATTTCTACAATAATCATAGCTATCCTCTACCGATAGCCCAAAACAGATATTTCTAAATAGCTATAAAATCTCCAATACAGATAAACTTTCTAAAATTTAAGATGTAAATGATAATACATATCCAATTCCACCATCCATATCGATATCCATCCAATTTTACATTTCCAACATCAATTTCATTATTTATACAAAATAAATATTTGAGACATTTAAGGCAAAACTCATTTTTCTTCCAAAATTCATTTCAAATATCAAACTTCTATCACAACTCAACATCATTTCCAATCCCACAACCACTTGCAATACATCCATTTGAAAACCCCTTTTTTGATTTTAAACCAAAAATCCTAGGTTTGTTCAAAATCTTCCCAAAATTACAAGATTGTTTTATAAAAAAAAATAGTTAAGTTAAAAATCATAAAAGAGCATAGAGAATCTCTACTTAGAAGCTTGAAGACCAAGGAGGGAATGGAGAAACCTCAAAGAAGCCGAAATCCAACTTTGCTCAGATGAAAACGAAGCTCTAAGTGAGCTTTCCATTTTTCTCAAAGGAAGTAGGGTAGAGAAATCAATGGATCTAAGTGTTTTAGAAGAGAGAATGTGAGTTTTAGAGAGAGAGAGAGAGAGAGAGTCTCAACTTAGCATTTTTAGAAAGTTTACAAAGAGAGATATGAAAAAGTGATATAAAAAGTGATTTTTACGGATAGATATACGAGCAGTTCGCTCAAGTGCGAGAAGTGACGCTCAAGTGTCCAGACACAAAAATAATTACCGCTCAAGCATAGGAAGTGATGCTCGAGCATAGAATACAC
Organism: Camellia sinensis; assembly: GCF_004153795.1. Lineage (NCBI taxonomy): Eukaryota > Viridiplantae > Streptophyta > Magnoliopsida > Ericales > Theaceae > Camellia > Camellia sinensis. Next base: position 2,361,047 of record NW_021024924.1, read on the forward strand.
ACTACAGTAGTTTTAGAAACAGAAGGCCAACACTTGAGTGCAAAAATGGCCGCTCGAGCTCAATCATGCTCGAGCACAAGAAGCTTCACTCAAGCGAAGAATAACAAGTCCCAGTAATTTTGTAGACCTACAAAAGTACTGAGAGGTCACAAAGCCTGCTCGAGTGCAAGAAGTGGCGCTTGGGACTAGAAGCAAAATTCTGGGCAATAGGGTTGTTGAAAAACAAGGTACCAACTTGTTCCAAACACAACGTCAAACTCAAGGAGGAAAAACAGGAATAATAATAGAAAACCATGAAACTCGAATCCAGAATATCAAATAGGTCGGGTCTTAAACTAGAATCGTTATAACCTCCATTCCTTAAGGAATTTCACCCCCAAAATTATAATTCAAACTTTAAAACCATGCTTAAACCAATTACAACCATGATAATGCATCAATTTCAGTACCATGGCCCATCCACCGATCATTCATTCTTATCAACATGATAAACAAGTTCTCAATACTGAATATAATATTTTAATTTCCAAAACATACAATTTTTATGTTAAATCAACATAACAAAAGTTTCAATACATGCTCAAACATTAACAAATAGGTCCGGATACTTCTCACGAACTTCCAATTCATGTTCCCAAGTTGCTTCCTCAATTCCATGATGTTTCCATAATACTTTCACCAAAGGAATTGTCTTGCCTCGAAAGACTTGGTCTTGAGTGTCTAAGATTCTTACCGGTCTCTCCTCATATGAGGCATCTTCATCTACTTTTAAGTCAGTCCAATCCAACACGTGTGATGGATCCGGCTCATACTTTCGAAACATACAAATATGAAACACATCATAAATCCCGGAAAGCTGTGACGGCAAGGCCAATCGATAAGCTACCTCTTTAATTTGCTCTAGGATTTCAAAAGGCCCAAGAAATCTAGGAGATAACTTCCTACTCTTTCCAAACCTCATCAAACCCCGCCAAGGTGATATCTTCAAGAAAACATGATCTTCTATCTCAAAAGACAAAGGTCTCCTTCTACGGTCGGCATAACCTTTCTAGCGACTTTGGGAAGTAGCCAACCTCTTATGAATAAGAGTGACTTTCTCGGTCGTTTCCCGAACCAACTCAGGACCTATCAAAGGTGCATCACCCACCTCAGCCCAACACCCAGGAGATCTAGATGGTCAGCCATACAAGGCCTCAAATGGTACCATGCCAATATTCGACTGGAAGCTACTATTATAGTCAAACTCCACTAAGGACAAGTGCCTCTCCCACAACCCCGTAAAGTCAAGAACACAACCTCTAAGCATATCCTCAAGGATTTGAATAGTACACTCAAACTGTCCATCGGTCTAAGGATGATAGGCAGTTGTAAAAGTCAACCTAGTACCCAAGGCATTTTGCAGGCTCTGCTACAACCAAGCCGTACATCATAGATCTCTATCCAAAACAAGATAATTTAAAGGTCGGCAAGATAATTTACCGAGTCACTCACGCATATAGGTATCAAGTGCGCCGACTTGGTTAACTGGTCAATTACCACCCAAATCCCTGTTGAATCCTAGGAAGACTCACAACAAAATCCATCGTGTCATGCTCCCAATTCCACTTGGCTATAGGCAAGGGTTGTAACAAACCCGCCAGCCTCTGATATTCGGCCTTTACTTGTTGACAAGTAAGGCACCTCAATACAAATACAACCACATCCTTCTTCATTCCCTTCCACCAAAACTGGCGACTAAGGTCATGATACATCTTTGTGCCTCCTAGATGCACTGCAAGGCATGAATGGTGAAACTCACGGAGTACTTCTTTTCAGCAAGACCCTGGCATGAAAAGGCGGTCACGGTATCTAACACTGAAATCGGGATACACATTCAAGCTTTTCTCTATCTTCCCACTGGAGATCTTCTCCCAGAGGGATTCTATGTCAAGGTCACCCATTTGTGCTTCTATCACTCGGTTCACAAGTGTAAGTGTAGACACCCCATTTTTGACGGCCCTTTAAGACTTGGATGCTCTTGCAGGTACATCCGATGACGAGTTTGATTGCTCACCGAACGCTTGAAGTCCGCGGCAGAACGCCATAGGTTTGAGCTTTCCAAACCCTGCATCCATTTTGTCTCATCTTTGGACCATGTCTGGTTCTTCTCAGCATGAAGTTGTTGATGGCCTGACGGCCATCATTGAAGGCTGCCGGCCATGGCTCTTGGCCTGCTGGCCATTAGTGTCTCCTGTAGATATTTTATGATATTTTGTGCCAGTTGTTTGCACAGGTTCATGCATCTTCTAACACGTGTGTGGCTGGATCTTTGTGAGGAAAAATTGTATTTTCTATATATAGGACCCCTCTCTTGCAAGTGGGGGGGAGGGTTTAGAAAATTTGAAGACAAAAAATTCTCTCTCTCTCTTAAAATTTTATGCCTTGAAGCTTGTTTTCACTACACTTTTACATACACTACCTTGATCAAAGTTACTTCTCTTTGAGCTGAGGTTCCTTGAGACTTGATTTGAGCTCTAGCACATGGTTTCAGCTTGGATTTGTGCCTAGAATTGCTCTTTGCTTCAAGAGGTAGTCTACTTGCTTTGTTCACTTGTTTAGCATGCTTGTTTTCTCATCTTTTTAAATTGTTTCGAAGCTGGTTTTGAACTTAAAAAACCTCTGTCTTTATGGTTTAAAAGTGTTGGTTTGAGGCCATTTTTAGTTAGGTGGTGGTCCACCCTTCTTGTTTTTTTGTTTGTTAAGTTTTTGTGCTATTATTCATCGCTTTCAAATAAATTTTTTTGAGCCTTTTAACCACAGAATTTCAAAGGTTTTTCAATGGTAAAAAAAGTTATTTTGAAGTCCAAATTTGGAGGGGTTAGCCTCCCCTCCTTGTGTCTTGCTTGCATGCCTAAATAGCTTTATGTTTTAGCCTATTAATCTAGCTTGTTTTAGCTCAAGTCCAGCATGTCTTAGCCTCTGAAATAACCTATTTTAGCTCTATTTTGGGCTGGTTAGTTTGTTTGAGTCTTGTTTTGCATAGTTGTGGTGCAACCCCATGCATTAGCTTAATGTTTTGGCTTTTGATGTCTTGAGTCTAGCATGTTTTAGACCATATTTAGGGCTGTTTTGCCTCTATTTTGGGATGTTTAAGTCATTTGAGCCTTGCATGGCATGGTTGTAGTGTTAATTTCTTCACTAGTTTAGTGTTTTAAGGCTTTAACTATCATTGATGTGAGTTGATAGCATGTTTTAGTGTTGTTTTGCATCTAATTTCAGCACTATAATCTCTGCAATCTCCCTCAATTCTTCACTCTTTTGTTTGCTTTGAAAGTGGTTTCAAACCACTTGTTTGCCTAAGTATGAAATAGAGGTGTTACACCTAATGGTTTAATCCCTTAGGGGGTTCATTACCAACAGTGTAATGCCTCTTTCATGCCCAAAGCAAGTTGTGGTTTGAGCTATCTTTCCATTAGAGGACACTCACCCAATGGACTTAATGGATTAAAGAATGATTTGGTAATTAAAACGTGTAAAAAAAATTGACAAGTAAAAGTGGCAAGATAAGCATGCCTATCAGTTACATTGCATGTGTTCAAACCAGACGTTAGTTTGAACACAAGGAAAATGGGACATTTCATACTCAAAAGTGATGAAATGTGCCACTTTCCTTGATCTCCATTGCCCTTGATTTGTAATAATTAGTTTAATTAGCTTAGCTTAGATTAGCTTAGCTTATTCATTCGGACCCTCCTTCGTGAGGGCGTAATGTTGTAATAAGTGTGCATACGTATGTGTATGTCTTCCAACCCCACGTCTTTCTTCCTTTTATTTAATCACTTTCGATGGTTAGATTAGGGATCATATTTCAAGTAGCATATCGCATGCTTGCATCCATCCATCTTGTCTTGCATACACTGAGGCTCGACTCATCATTCAAACTGCATTGTCATTTCAATATCTTATTTGAATACGTGTTTTATCGCATGTCGTTCAAATAGACTCATATGCCATATTAGTAACTGAGCCTATTAAATTGCATATTGCATGTGTTGCATTAGGCATTTGGCATAGCTAGGATCATGCATCTTTCTAACTAGTTTTTTTTTTTTTGGCTTGGAGTACTAGGTAAGTTTTTTTTACGCTTTAGCATGCTTTCATAAGTGTGAATGCTACTGTAGCCACCCCATTTTTGACTGCCCTTAAGACTTGAGCGCACCGATTGTTTACTTGGTGATGAAAGTTGTGCAGTGCAAAGATTCGATTTCTTCAGCAACAAGAGCTTCAAATCCTAACCTCACACCCCTTTTTGGACCAACTCTTTTTTGACTAAAATTTTTTTTTAGACTTAAAACCCTTTTTTTCAAAACATTTTTGAAAATGCTTCTACGATGTTCCGAGGCTCGCATTTTGTTAAATGTTACGCTTTTCGGTAAACCGAGCAAGGACAAAGTGGAATAAATGAAGGAGAGGTGAACTCTTTGGAAAAAATATTTAACACACCTTATTTAGGGGTTTGGAGTTGAAGAAAATTGGAGGAGAGGGAAGAAACCCAGTTGGGGAAGAAGTTGGGCATGAATCGTTAAGGGAGAGTCGAGTGGCCCTCGCTAAATCAGACCTATCCGTTTGTACACTTGGATTTCAGCTATGAGGCTACCACCATTGGGAAGAATACTTCCGGGGCTTCATTTTGCACTCAAGAATCTCTTAAAGCCGAGTCCGGATGAGGGAGATATGGTTGGTTGAAGTTTGGCATCAATTCGATTGAGCTGGAAATGAGCAGTCTTCACTAAAAGGAGCATAACTTTTTGCATACTTAGAATTTTGACATGATGTTGCCACCATTAAAAATCTTACTTCCACGGCTTCAATTTAGACACAAGAATGACCTAAAAAGAAGTCCATATAAAGGAGTTATGCCCGTTTGAAGTTGGACCTGGAGAGCAGATTTTTGCTGTCGGCCACCAGGGGTGGCCGGTCGGCCACTAGTGTCCCAAACTCAGATATTTTGCAGATCTTTTCCCTCCAGCTGTTCTACACAACCTCTAGCTATCCCAATTTAGATATTTCGACCAAGGCTTGTATTTTTGCTATATATGGAGGCCATATCTCTCATTTTAAAAGGTTAGAAAGTTTGGGAGCCTCTCTCTCTCTCTCTCTCTCTCTCTCTCTCTCTCTCTACAATTTTGGTTAGAAAATTTGTGAGCAAAATTTATGCCTCTCTCTCTAGAATTCTCTCTCTCTCTCCTCTTGTTTGTTCTTGAAAGTGAGTTTTCTCTACATATTTGCATACAACCTGTAACCAAATTAGACCACCTTGGAGCTGAGGTATCTTGGGGCTTATTTTGGGCTGTTGAAAGCTGGTTTTGAGCCAAGAAAGTGGCTGTTTAAGTGCTGTGCTTCAAAGGTATAAGTCTTACCTAGTTTAAGCTCTTTGCACATAGTTGTTTTGTCATCTTTTTGTGCTGTTTTGAGCCTAGTTTTCTACTACAAAAAGCTCTGAATTTTGGGCCTAAACATGTTGGTTTAAAGCCATTTTGCACTAAGGGGTTGTATCCCCTTTCTTGTTGCCTATTTGTATGTATCTTTGCATCATCTCTTGGCATGTAAAATTCAAACTTTTTGGGCCTTTAAACCACTAAAATTCAGAGTTATTTCAGTGGTAAAAAGTGTGTTTTGAAGTTCAAAAATGGTGGGGTTAGCCTCCCCTCCTTGTCTCTCTCTTCCATGCCTAGTTAGCATTACAAAGTAGCATGTTTTTGTAGCTTGTGTTAGCTTATTTCAAGCATGTTTTAGGCCTTATTTTGACATGTCTCAACTCTGTTTTTAGTTGGTTAGAGCACTTGCTGCTTGCTTCTTGTACTTGTAGTGCAATTATGCTTACTAGTCTAGCATGCCTAATGATTTAGCCTATTATTGTAGCTTGTGTTAGCTTGATTCCAGCACATTTTAGCTACTGTTTTGACATGCTTTAAATCTGTTTGGAGTCGGTTAAGTCCTTCGAGGCTTGGTTTGCATGTCTATAGTGTAACGGTCTTCACTAGTCCATTGCTTTGAGACCTTGAGCATGAAGTGTTTGAGTTATTTTCATGTTATAGCCTCATTTTGCATGTAATTTCAGTACCATAACCTCTGTCATGTGCGCATGTATTTCACTCTTTCATTGCTTTTGAGAGTTGTGCTTTGAGCCTTGCTTGTGAGCTAACAAATGGGCATGTTTTTCTTGCCTTCTATGCTTCGATCTCAGCATGTTTTGGCCACTATTTTGGCATGTCTTAGCTCTGTTTTGAGCTAGTGTGGTCATTTGAGCTTGATATTGCATGCCTCTAGTGTAGTGCTCTTCACTAGCTTTAATGCTTTTGGCTCTTAACATGTTGTGCATGTATTGCTTGCATGTTTTAGCATTATTTTTCATGCCATTTTAGCACTAAAAAGTCTGCAACCTCCCTCATTTCTTCATTTTTCTATTTGTTTTGAGGGTTGGTTAATCTTATGATTACGTTTAAGCTTGAGATAGAGCTTGTGCTCAATGGCTTTAACCCTCTTATGAGAGTTCCTGCTAGCCAAAGGCATAATCTCTCTCATGTCTTAAACCATCCTTTGGTTGACCCCACTCTCATTAGAGGACAATCACTTTGGACTTAACCGGTTAAAGAATGGCTTGGTAATGCTAAAATGTGTAAACAAAATGAGCAAAGTAAAACATGAACAAGACAAGCATTTGTGTTGCATTGCATGTGTTTGGATTGGACGTTAATCCAAACACAAGAAGTGCGGGACGTTTCATACTCAAAGTGATGAAACGTGTCACGTTTCTTGGTCGTCATCACCCTTGATCATGCATGATAGGGTGGTGGCCCGTTGAGTCATATTTGTGCATTCATTAAGCTTGTACAAGCTTGACTCTTTGGCCATCATGCATTGAAAGTGCTTGATTGGTGGCTTAAGAGCCAAGTGCCATACTCCTTTGAGCTTCAAAAATGATAAGGAGTGTGGCAGTACACACATTCCTTGAAAAATGCATTGCTTTGCCTCTGTTGTTCTCTGTTGTAGCAAAACCAGAAGCCTGGAAAAAGGGGTGGCCGACCGGCCACTTATACTAGCCGACCGGCCAATTAAGGTGGCCGACAGCCACTTTTTATGGCCAACCGGCCACCAATCAGTTTTTGTATAAAAGTGTTCCTGTTTTGGAGCAAAGGCAATCTAGAGGCTGGTACAGTGTTCAGAGATCAAGGCGAGTGCAAACAGAGGCAACCGATGGCAAGGCGATGGATTTTCAGGAGGAAGCCAATCGAGCATGCATGTCCCCCTTGCCTGCGAGGCCATTTTACTTGCTTTAATTAGTTATTTGTAGCTAATTATTTGATTTGAGTATTGTACTTAATTGGCTTAGCGTAACTAGTTATTCAAATTAATTAGCTTAGAATAGTTAATTGGTTTTGTTTTGTAATAGCTTAATTAGCGTAGGTAGCTTAGCATATTTATTCGGACCCTCCTTCGTAAGGGCACAATGTTGTAATAAGCGTTCGTGTGTGTGTGCATGTCTTCCAACCCCACTTCTTTCTCCATTTTATTTAACCGCTTTCGATGGTTAATTTTAGGGCACGTTTTGATTAGCATACCTTATGCTTGCATGTTTGCATCATTCATTTGTATTGCATTCACCGGGCTCGAAGCATCATTCAAACTGCATCATATTTCAATACTTATTTGAATACGTGTATCAAATTGTTGCATTCATAAGCCATCTTAGATAGTTGAGCCTATTTAATTGCATTATTGCATGTGTTGCATTAGGCATTGTTGACATAGTTAGAATCATGCATATTTCTAACTAGCTTTTGTTTTGGCTTGGAGTACACTGTAAGTTTTACGCTTTAGCATGCTTTCATGAGTGTGGGTGATGTTATGTTTCGCATACTTTCCATGAGGCTATGTGCTTAAGTGATTAACTGCATGAATGCCTGTGGATGAAGGCTTTGTTGCCTAAATTGGAACAGTTCGATGATTATGAGTTTTAACCCCACTTTGCGAAGTGGCAAATCATGTTTTAAGCTCACTTGAGGGTGGCAAATCCTCACTTTAGCCCACTTGAGAGTGGCATTTTCAAACCATTTTCGAAAACAAAACATGAGTCAAAATGTTCTAAGTCTTACAACGTAGTCTATATTTACTTGTGTGCGTCATATAGTAAAGTTAGCTAATAATCAGAATAAGAACACATGAGGTTTATAAAACAACATATCAAGCTTAGTAGAGGCCGATCCTTTGATCGTGCGAGCGGAGGTGCACATTTCAGGACCTTCCCCTCTCGTACCCAAGTTCTCTAGCCGAGGCAACTTTGGTGATGACGGACACGTGGCCTTTGGCACGAGTCAGGGTTTCCTAAATTTTTCAAAACAAAATATTTAGGTGGCGACTCTATAATCTGGCAAAGTAGTCCAGTTTTGGCATTATTTGATTTAAAATATGATTTTCCAAAATGATTTGCCGGATTGGACTCTTTCGTGTTTATCAGTCTCACATTGTACTTTGTGAGATTAGATTTAGAACCGTGACGGGAATTTGAACTGTAGAGGACCAATTCGCGCATCTCCGAAAGGGGGGCGCGCAAAGAAAGTTGAGTCTACAGTTGCCATATTTAGCATGCTTGCAATGAGGATATGTGCTTAAATGCTAAGCTATATGAATGCATGTGGATGAAAGCTTGTTGTTTGGATTGGAACGATTCAACAAATGTGCGTTTTAAGCCCACTTTGTTGAGTGGTAAATAGTGTTTTAAGCCCACTATGTCTGGTGACAAAACCGCATCTTTAAGCCCACTTGAGGGGGCAAATTTAAACCATTTTTGCAAACAAACATGAGTTGAATTGTTCCAAATCAAGCAAACTAGTCTATATTTGCTTATGCATGTCACATAGTAATATTAGTCTAATAACCGGAATAAGAACGCATAATATTTATAAAACATCAATCATGATTAGTAGAGGCCGATCTTTGATCGGGCGATCAGGAGTGCACAATTCATGACCTTTCCCCTTCATACCCAAGTTTCCGAGCTGAGGTAACTTTGGCGACGACGGATACACGACCTTCAGCATGAGTCAGGGTTTCCTAAATTTTTTCAAAAATAAAATATTTAGGTGGCGACTCTGTATCTGGTAAAGCAGTCCAATTTTGGCATTATTTGATTTAAAATCGATTTTCCAAAAAGATTTGCCAGATTGGACTCATTGGTGTTCATCAGTTTCACATTGCACTTGTGAGATTAGATTCAGAACCGCGGGAGTCCGAACTGTGAGCCCTTTCATTTCAAACCTTTTCGAAAGGAGGGCACGAAAAATGTGAGTCCACAGTAAGTTGTGCAACTACCGAAAACAAGTGTGACAACCCTGACCTCCAAACTAGTATATTATGTTATTTTAATGAGCCTAATTACATGGTTGTATGTTTACTTATGTGATTACATGTTTAATTTCATAATTATTTGTTATTACATGGAATATCTGTTCGAATTAACCACTTAGAGACAGAAATTGAGAGCCTGGACGACTTGAAAAACTGAAATTGAATAGTGTAATAGACCAATTAGAATATTTAGAATTTTATGGCAACTTTAATTGAAAACTAATTTGGATCAAAATAATTAGAATAAACTGATTGAATTAATTAGAATTGGGCCTAAATTACTCAACCTTAATAATACTTGATTCGGCTAAGCTAATCACACCATATAAATAGCTCTAATCAAGCTTATAGGCTCATATTTACACACTTTTGAGCTGAGAATTTGAGGAAGGGGGAAGAGATTCAACACTTTAGAGAGAAAAAGAGGAGATTTGAAAAGAATTGCTAGACCAACACTTACATTCACACATTAGGTATGAGATTCATCGTAAATTCTTGGAATTGAGTCATGTAGAAACTAAGTGCATGGAGTTATAGGATCATTTGTTTTAATTTGAGTAGGTTGAGCATGAATTACAATGAATATGATGAATTTGAGTTGAATTATGCACATGCATGCTTAATCTTTCATTTTTGAGTTAAGATTTCTTGAAATTCATACATGCGTGAAGCTTAGGAGGCATGAACTTGAAGATCATCCATGGATTCATGCATTTCATATCACTTAGTGGTGTTTTAACATGAAGAGGACTCAATCCATAACATGCATGGTTTTAACTTGCTAATATAAGCTCAAATTTGGACAATTGGAGCATGATTTTGAATAAATGGTTTCAAATTGGAAGTATTTTCATGTTATATGATGATTTTCCAAGTTTTTGTACCAAAAACACAAGTTTTGAGCCTTCGAATATCAACCTTGAAGCTTAAACACAGTCCTGGAAATTCCAGAATTTGTCGTGTCCGCTCGAGCGTGAAAGTGAAGCTCCCAGAAATTTTATAAAATTTTACAAGCCGCTCAAGCAACCAAAGTGGCACTCGAGGAAGGACCCTTTTTACTCAGCCTTCCGCTCGAGCGACCGTTGAGCGGGAATTTCATGTAACCAGTACTTTTGCCAAGTTTGCAGACCGCTCGAGCGACGGAAGTTACGCTAGAGAGACCACCTTTGTTTTTGAGCCCCCGCTCGAGCGAAGAAAGTTGCGCTCTAGCGGAGACCCTATTTTTAGCAAATTTTGAGAAATTCTTTTAAGTACATATTTGCATCCTCATGCCACTCCAAGTGTTCTTAGGCACCATTTGGACTCTTATAATCATAGAATGAGTTAGAAACACATGAGAATAATTGAATTAAAATGAATCGGTGCTTCAACTGTGCTTCTGTTATGTGTTTTGTTTAGGTGGATGTCCGAGGCATAGTGACAACTCAAACCACTGTGAGTAGTAACTTTATAAAGATATGTTCAAGTAATATCATTTTTAAAATTGTTATTGCTCTTGGAATCAAAATGTGATCGATTGAATGGTTTATCAAAAATTTATTTTATAATGATGAATGAAGTTCATTTGCGAAATGTATTTGTGGCATCCAGTGAACATCGACCCTTGCATGGGGGAGTTTAATACCATGGCCCATAGACTCTTGGCTGGGGGAGATTAATACCATGGCCCATAGACCCTTACTTGGGGAAGATTAATATCATGCCCGTTGGCCCTCGCCCGGGGGAAACAATACCGTCACTACAACAAAAAAGGTCTTTGGTGACAGACTGATTTTGTCTCCAAACATCAAAATTTCGTCACTAAAGTGATCTGTGACGAAAAAAATTTGTCACCACGTTCGTGGCCTATACGTCGTCACAAAAAGTACCTGGTGACGAAAAACAGTTTCGTCACCTATTTTTCATTTTTGGCGACGAAATGTTTCGTCTCCAAATGTTGAATTTTTCGTCCTCTAAAACACCAATTTCGTCACCAAAACTAAATAATATTTTATTTTAATTGTTTTCTACGACGAAATATTTCGTCACCAAATATATTTTTGTGACCAAAGTTTTCCTCACCAATGATATAGATTAAGGTGACAAAAAAATTCGTCACTAAAATGTGCAAAAAAGAAAATTATTCAATGACAAAAAACATTTTGTCACCAAATATTTCAATTTAGCGACGAAATATTCAGCAAATGTGACGAAATTATTTGTTTCATACTATATCATTAGTGACAAAATTATTCGTCATGTTTTTTGAAAACTTATAACAACATTTTTTATTTCGTCACTAATAAAAATTAAAAATTTTGAAAATGGGGGTACTATTTTCTTCCGAAATTTTTTCTTTTCAGTAACAATTCCCTGCGCATTTCAATAACCTGTTCAATAAAATATCTATTACAAATCAATACAAAAATCTATTCATTATCATAAACATCACAATCGAATTTTAGCTCTATCCACAAAAATACAACATGAATTGCATGCGGATTATAAACATGTCTCCTAATATCCACAAAAACGTTTACTAATATCCACAAAAATATAATATCAACCATATGCAGATTACCAAACACATCTCCTAATATCCAACAAAAAATATGTCTACTAATATCAACAAAAATAAAATATCAAGGGCGGATTACCAAACATGCCCCTTAATACTAACAAAAATATAAAATTTACAACACAACCAAAATACATGTAAGGTAATATGAACAAAAACACAAAATGAGCTACCATTGGCCCTCCAAATTACCAAACACGTCCATATCAAATCCCGAATCTGCAAAAAAATGAAAAAAAAAAAAAAAAAAGTTAGACAATTATTATCTTATCTATAACATATACAATTTAACATGCATTTTTAGACTTAGTTTTCAAACCGGGAGTCCCGTGCTAGTTCCGTAAGTTTCCACAACTCACATTGGTCAATCCCAAGGTGTTTGAGGTGTTTCCTGGGCCGTCTCATGGCTGTTGCACGATTTTGGCCCCCAAAGGCCTATTTTCAAGCTTAATTGTAAAAAAGTGCATTTTTCGACTTAGTTTTCAAACCGGGAGGCCCGTGCTAGTTTCGTTAGTTTCCACAACTCACATTGGTCCCTTCCGAGGTGTTTGAGGTGTTCCCTGGGCCGTCTCGTGGCTGTTGCACGATTTTGGCCCCCGAAGAAACATGTCTCCTAATATCCACAAAAACGTTTACTAATATCCACAAAAATATAATATCAACCATATGCAGATTACCAAACACATCTCCTAATATCCAACAAAAAAACATG
>NW_021024924.1:2375733-2415561 GCF_004153795.1 Camellia sinensis
TATGCATTCACTATGTGATTTGTAAAATGGGTCTCCAAAATGCCTCAAAATTTTTATTTGGGTTTTCGTTGGGTGTCTAAATTTTTATGTGATTTGTTTCTCATTTAGGTAAGACTTCGAACTCGCTGTACAGTATTTTTTCCCGATCGTCGTTGTTGATTATGTTGTGTTTTTCCCTTTCTCTGCTCTTGCCGGTAAAATTTATTCACTCTTCGTTGTTTGCCTTTTCACTTTCTTTGCTCTTGCCTATAATTTTGATTTGTTGTTTAAATTCTGAATCCTGAAGGAGTTGTTTGGATTTGTTGTTTTGTTGTTTGATATTAATTTTTGGTTTTGTAGTTTAGGTGTCTGATTTTTGTGAGGGTACTTTTATTATCTCATCTATGATTTTTGTGGGTACTCGCAATTGCTTAGCATCAAATTTGTTTGATCCGTATTAAGCATCAAACGATGAAAATTAACTCTGTAGATCTTCCTTGGTTTTGCTTCTGCTACTATGAAAACATTTACTAATTATTAGAGCCTACAATTATTACATAAAACATTATTTGGCTTGCATAGGCAAATACAATGTTCACATGTTCTTAGAGTCATGCCATCATAGCTGCATCTTTTTCACTCAAGTTTAAGCTTCGAGTAACTCACTTAGAGACCAATTAAGTTGAAAAACTAATGATATATATTAAAAATTGAAACAGATAGTTCAGGGAAAGCTACTATTGCATATAAAGTTGGTTTTGTAATAATTGTTTACATTGGTTGTTGATATATATTGTCTTGACATCCTATACTAAACTAACCTCCATCAAACACATTGAAAATAGTAGGTATGGGTTTAATGATTAGAAAACTAGTTTGTCTACTTGCAGTGTAGTATGCTTACTTGCAGTGTAGTATGCTTATATGGTTGTGGTGATAGTGTATGAACACCACTAATCATATTGGTTTCCAATTTTGTGTAGAACACCATTAATTGTTAGTCTTTATATACCAAAAACATATACTGATAATTACAACTAAATTTCAACAGAAATACACAAAACAATAAAATGATAAAGAAACCAAACCGAAGTCTGCACGGTAGCAGTTTCCTTAAAACAGATTTCGCCGCCTCACGGGTCGAGTGCTTGAGGAATCCCAGCGTTTGTCTCCCAGGATACGACGGTAAAAAATCAAGTACGGCAGAAGCACTCTCTGTCTAGCTTAGCAAACAAAAACAGTGGCAGCACTCTCTCATAGTAGGAAATTTCTAGCAAACTGACTAAAGAATGGAAGAAACAATTTCTGTGTTTGAGACTTGACCGGAGGGTCTCAATTTATACATGTATAGGGGAGAGAGGAGAAACCTTCAGCCTTTATGGCTGGTTACTAATGCACCATTAACCTCTGCAATAAAGGCATGAGTTACAAACTCCATTAATGCACTATTAAACTCTGCAATAAAGGCAGAAGTTACAAACCCTATTAATTCTTTCATGAAGCTAACTTCATGGGGCAATTTCTCATTCAATTCTCAATGGTTTTTGGCCATTCTATCTGTGGTGCAAAGATCACATTGCAAAGTATCTAGACCCACTTGGACCCAACACAATAGATGGTTGGGACCCACTTCAATACTTAATTAAAGTCACCAAAAATTCATTTTTTCCAACATGTACTTTGCTATAATAACTGAGTGCACTCTTTCTTTTCTTTTAAATAAAAGATGAACTAGCGGGTAGCACATGCGATGCATGTGCAATTAAGATAAATAAGAATAAAAATAAATAATAAAGAATTAATATCATAATATGTTAGTTACTTAAATGGTAAGTGTGTTTTTAATGAAATCCAAGATTTTTGAATTCAAACCTTGCTTTTAGACATCAAATTCAGTGCTCACATATATAATAATATAAATAGATAGAAGATAAAAGGACAACGATGTACAAAACTTTTTCGAATTCACGAAGACAACTTTATGCCAAAAAAATCGCTCAAAATTGACAGAGTGGAAAACCACCCCCCCTTTTTTATACTGGGCAAATTTTAGTTGTTGTAATACAGGAAAAAAATTTTTTTTTGCGACGTTTTTGTTAGCCACCAAAAGTGTAATTTTCATAGCAGGATCGCCGAAGCCATGTCACTGAATGATTCAGAGACCAAATAAATTGTGGTCACCTTATTAATAAGTCGGTGATAAGATATTTTAGTCGCCAAACACCAAAAAATTCATTGCCATAAATTAACATTTAGTTGCTAAAAGTAGCCTTAATCAGATGATATGTGAGGTTTTAACGACATATAAATGTATCGCCAAAGTATCTTTCAGCAACGAAGCAAATTGGTTGCTGAATGTCAAATCTTTTGCCGACCAATCAAGTTTTCGTTTAGTAAAAATTCATATCCTATTCACCAGACTTTTAGCAATGAAAACAAAGTGTCACCAAAAGTAAATTCACAATTGAAAATTCTATCACCAAAAATTCATTATTTATATATATATATTTTTTACAATTTTCCTGTTCAGTACATAATTCATAAAACCTATAACAAATAATCCAAACCCAAACTTACTTTTGTGCATCATTTCTACACATATATGAAATCAAAACAAATTAACACTCTTGTGCAAAGCATCCAAAATATAAACATAATTCAAAAGTAACAGGCATATTAAACATAACAAAAATATCAAATCCAAAACATCCAGCATAAGTACATATATATTTGGTTGAGTCAAAGGGGCTAGCTGATCAGTTGCTAGTTTATGCACTAGTTTTTGATGCAGCCCTGGCATGTGACTTTTCATTTTCCCATGTCATCTCTTTTGTTTCATCTATGCTTAGATTATGTCCAAGTTTTCCTTCTATGCTATAGATAAATGTACACATGTGTCTTAAGTGTTTTCATTTTCCAATTCTTTGAGCTAAAGTATTTTGGCTTATGTAATTAATGATGTTCCAGTACATCGTTGATTAAAAATTAAAAAAAAGAAAGAAAGAAGAAGTTCCAATACATTACTTTACTTAACACCAGCAATCAACTATGATTACTTGGGCAAAATGTTTGAGCTGGCTGAATTGCTGAGGTTGAATTCATGGTTCCCACCACACAGGCACTTACACAAAAGGATAAAGAAATATGCCAGATTTGTTGGTTCTTTTAATTTAAAAGTGTTTTTTCCCATAATCTAATCTCGTACAATGGTAAGAAACATTTCAAAATACTAGGAATCAAGCTATTGTATATTTGGTGTCTGCTTGTTTCTTTTTAATTTTTTTGTGCATTTATTTTCTCCCAATGAAAACTGTATCTTTTTGCAGAAATTCTTGGTCATGAATTATATTGAAGACATTGATAGGTGCAAGAAAATTTTCTCCTCATATTTCACTTTGTTTGTTGATAAGTTGGATAAGAATTTTTATTGAAAACAAGAAAAGAGAAGTACAGAAAATAAATCCAATACTCTAACCCAAAAAAATTGCCCCTGAAATGCATCAAAATGCACCATATCTCCCAAATGTGCTTTTTTTTTTTTGTCGGTGACTTCAATTCATCTCCACCCGTTTTTCCATTGATCGCAACACATTAATAACTGAATAATTTGTTGCTAATGGAAAAATAAAAAATAAAAAAGTAAAAAGAATTGGGGTTGATTGCTTTACAAACCTGTATAGAATAGAAGAGTTACTGCCATATTTCTTCCTACAATCCTTAGCCGATACAGATGTTAAAGTTGATTGTGAGCAAAGGGTTTATAGCTTCTGGGTTATCTTTTACTTTATTTACGATTTGTGCTTGGTGTTGGGAAGTGCAAGTTTTAGAAGAAGATAACAATCGGTGGCTGCACATGAATACGTTATCATATTTTGCAATTTTTTTTAATGTTCTTTATTTAGAGAAAGATATGGGAAACTCTATTTTGAGGCGCTTTGGGATGAGCATCGAAAACTTCAAAGCTGTTCAAGATCCAAAGATTGGTTCCTATTCAATTTCATTCCAACGCTAGCAATTATGGCTATTAGTTGTTATCTCAATACAATACATGCATGCCGTTATTGGAAGAAACAGTGTAAGTAACGTGGAAGAGGATGGTAGGAATATGAGTTACTTGCATTTGCATGGTTTAATTCTATACTTGTGTTGTTTTGGTGCGATATATAACCGTGTTTGCACGGCTAATGGATCAAAAAAAAAAAACAAAACAAAAAAAGAGATTGTTTAGGCAAAGTGTTTGTCTATTGGTTGCAAGTGACATAGAATGAATTTGCAAATGTATTCACTTGATTATTTTTGATAGGTCCAAGTCATAGTTCTAAATCGCGGTATCGGCTAATGTAACGGTATCGATCGCGGAGTATCGGTATCGGTAGTATCGGCCGGTACGTATCGGGAATCGGGCGTCGCGACCGTGAAATTTTAAAAATCATTAACAATCCCTCTAAAACTAAATTTTATGCATTTTTTTGACTCTTTTAACTTTAATTTGTTATATTTTAATCAAAATTTCGTTACGTAGGAACATTTTTGACTAATTTTCAACTAAATGATATGTATTTATTTTTGGCATATGTTAAACTTTTAATAAAAAAATTAATTTGAATATTTATTTTTTCTTGTATTGAGAATATATATATATATATTAATATTATATATTAATATAAATAGAGGTGCTGGTGTATAAACACTCTCTTTTATATCATACTATAAACAAATAAATAGAAGAAAAAAAAAAAAAAAAACTAAACATTTGAATCTACAAACCCACCATAAACCCATGCACCTCCATGTACCCGAGTAACTCTCTTCTTTACCCATCTCAACTTAGACTCCCAATGCACCTATTCTGTAAAAAAAAGAGAGATTGGACAAAAAGCAGGGTCGGTGGTCGAATCATACAGTGGCTAGCAAGAGGAAAGGACTTTTAAATTGGTGAAAATACTGAGAAAGATCATTGACAGCACTCTTTACGCTGGTCTTATGGTCACTGCCGCTCTTATCTACTAGTCTCTTTGTTTCCTTTGCTTCGCCATCCATATCTATGAAGTCTGTGTCTAAGAAAATATTCACAACACATAATTATGCGCATGGAATGATACTCACGTTGGTAGGTTTCAACCACTATGGGCATGATGAGATTATAAATGTGGGTTTTTTAGCAGATCCTCCTCAACCATCCCCGCTAAGAGAGAGAACTTGTGTGTATCTCAATGTGTGTCTGTGTGCCGTGTGTGCATGTGTATGCATCTGCCTGTGTCTGCTGGGTGTGTTTTAGCTCAGATCAAGGCCCTCTCCAACTTCAGCTTTAGATCGACGAAAGAAAAAAAAAAAAAAAAAACCAGAAACAGAAACAGAAACAGAGCAAGAAGAAAAACAGAGCTGCGGCACAACAACAGATACAGAGTCTGTATCGGCCCGTATCGGCGCATATATCGGATTCACGCCGTTACGTACCGGGACTCGGATGCTACGGCCATGAATTTCATTCTCACCGGTATACCGGTGAGTATCCGAATCGGTCCTATGATTTTCCGATACGAATCAGCCGGTACGTACCGTACCGGCCGATATTTAGAACTATGGTCCAAGTATTTTAAATTGGCTGGACAACACCACCACAATTTTTTTTTTGTTTGATTTGGGAAAGCACTAGTTTTAAATCTGTTGATCATCAACTGGCATAATAATATCGTTTTTGTGGTACTGGTTTAGTCTATAATATGCTTTTATATATCTCTTCTCCATTAAAAAAGAAAAAGAAAAAAGTTGTCTATGACAATAGTAAAAATGTGGACAATGGCATCTCTGAATGGATTGAAGGTTGTCATCTTTTGTTTGATTTATTCTGTGCTGACTACTCTTCTTAGGGTTGCTGAAGTATAAAGAGGAAAGGGTCGCCTGGTACATGAAGCATTCTCTTACCAAGTGTGATGTGTGGGTTTGAGTCTTCTCTTTATGGTATGTATCTATATTATTTTTGGAGTACAGTGGAATTTTGGTCTGAGCTGTCGAATTTAAGGGTAGTATATTGAGGTAGGTTTTTTTTGTCGTAAAGGGGGTAATCAACTTCTTCATAGAAGTAGGAAAAGGCTGTTATATTCCTCTGTTGTAAGCTGGGGCGTTATCTATTCATAAACATCAATTTTCCTTTTTCTTTTTTCTTTTTTTTGTTTTAGTTATGCTACCAAATATTTTACCAAATCTCTCACACGGCTGTGGAACCCACACACATGTGGATTTGTGTGAATTCCATCTCATGTGTGCCGTTTGGTAAAATATTTGGTAGAATATTTGAAATACATAGCATTTCTCTTTTTGTTTTCCTTTTCCTTTCATGGGTAGGATGTCAATTGGGGCATTATCTACTCATAAACATCATTTTTCCTTTTCCTTTCATAGGTAGGGTGTCAATTCTTCATCTTTGTTTTTTTTCCAACATGAAAGTATAAGCTTGCCCTCTCCTGTTAAGTCTGACTTCAGGCCCATTGACACTAATCTATATGGAAGGCACAAATCTAGTGACACTAATCTATATGGAAGGTACCAACTTATTACCAAAACAGCTAACCCTTATTGGTAGACCTTAGGTGGGCTTCAATCACAGATTTTGTTAATCTTCTTTTTTCCTATGATGATGCATGAGAGAGCAAGAAAGCCGTATGGGATTCATATGTGCAATCACCATGTATGTGAGAGAGCAAGAAAGAGCTACTATGGGGATTCATATGTACAACCGTGTCAAGCATTGGCGGTAGGTGGGTCAACATAGCCTGAAGGAAAATCTCTGAAGGATAAAATGGTGGGCCTAGCGCTTTTCTTATCAAACTTCTGCAGTACTCTCCTCTGCGCCAGCTGCTTCCAATGGCCCCCCTTCTCTGCCTTGAGAGTGTCTTTGGCAATGGATGAAAACCCATCATTATTTCCCACATCTTCACCCAAATCAAGGCTGAGAATGGATTCTGTGATGGAGATGATGAGGCAGCAGCCTGATCAAGAAATGGATTGCCAAAGGGATTTGTTGGATCGTGCCCTATCATCATGGGGTGTTGCTGGTGTTGGTGTTGGTGTAGGTGTTGGGGCATGGCTTCCATCTGCATACCAGTTGGGGGTGCTATGTTGTTTGAAGCATAAAATGTGTCTTGGTGGCGGGTATATGGAACAACCTCCAAAGGACTTTCCACCTGTAGCGCCATTTCGTTGTAGTAGTTTTCATCTTTGTTTGTGCTTGTTCTTATTCTTGCTCTTGCCAATGTATCATCATATAAACTTTCTAGGATTAGTTTGTCCAGTCCAGCACCCTGTCAACCAAATCACAGGTCATAGTAACATTTTGAAAATCTGGAGAGAGAGAGAGAGAGAGAAAGAGAGAGAGAGAGAGAGAGAGAGAGAACTTGAATTTAAGGATTCTAAATTAATATTAAATAAAACTAATGTGGAATGTAATTTTAGTAAAACTAGAAGTAATAATAATGAAAAAGTGAGATTGAAAGTCAAGAAATAATAAATAGTGAATATTTTTGTTAGTTTGGTTCGATTATTAATAAATATGGTGATAATGTGATCCATAAAATTATAGTAGGTTAGATATAATTATTAAGGCTGCCGCTCATTATAAGAAGAACTCAAACTGAAGAGAGAAAAAAAACATATGTATGCAGACAAAATGCTAGTAACTAAGATCAACTAGGAATTGCGAAAATGTCCCGAGAAGGCAAACAGCATGGTTATGGGAATGATGGAGGTGGATGGCAACCAGTGGTCCGTCGTCATGGTGGCAGGGGAGTGTGGAGCAGCAGGGCAGACACAGCCATCTACTCTGTTTTCGTGGACAATATTCCAGAAGCTATGGGGACTAGAGGGTTATACAATCTCTTCTCCAACTATGGGGTAGTCATGGATGCTTTTATTCCAAACAAGCGAAGAAGGATGACACGATCTCGTTTTGGCTTTGTACGCTACAATTGCTCTGTAGCAGCGGACATGGCAGTACAAAAAGCACATGGGCTTTGGTGTGATGACAGAGCATTGAAGGTCAAAATGGCGGAGTTTGAAAAGGTGTCTGGTCCGAAGCCCAGGTCGAGACAAGCACCACAGACAAGAATGGCTACAAATGACAGTCTCATGGCTACTGCTGGATGTCAAAGGACCAGGTCCTTTGCTGAGGTTGTGAGAGGAAGAGGTACCCAAACTGTTGCTATCCGAACTATTCATGTTGTTGAGGAAGGTAATGGTTGGTTGTACGAAAGCGTAGTAGTAAGATTAAAACCATCATTATCAGTGGTTGAGTTTAAGGAGGAAATAGTAAGGCAAGGCTTTGGGGATGTTAAGGTGAGACTGGGTGGGGGAAGAGATATGGTTCTAACCTTCACCTCAGTTGAAGATATGAACGTCAAATTTCAGGAAATGCAAGAGTGGCTTAACGCATGGTGTGAATCAGCTCAGGTATGGCGGCAGGGGCTGGTGCTCGAACAAGAAAGATATGTTTGGCTAAGTTGTTATGGAGTTCCACTAAATCTGTGGAGTTTCTCTACATTTAGCAGCATTGGCAAGATCTGGGGTACAGTGGATGCTATAGATGATGATACTATTCGGCTCAACTCCCTCCACTGTGGTAAAGTGAGGATAGCCACGACTAGTATGGATTCAATTAATCACACCATTAATCTGGAGTGCAAAGGTACACTATATCCTGTGAGGGTGTGTGAGGAACAAATTATAGCTTCTAAAACTTTGCAGGATCAATGTGTATGTCAATCCAATAAGGGGAAGAATGGAGTGGGGTCATTTTCAGAAGCAAGTGCAGAGGCCCAGATCACGGACAAAAGCAGCAGGTATGGGGAAGAAGATGATGATGTGGAGGTCCAGATGGACAAACAGTAAGAACTACGGGATGATGTGGAGGTCCAGCTGGGCAAGAAGTCAGCTTTACGGGGTGATGTGGCTGGAGTGGGAACTATTGTATCACCTACTCTTGCAGCTGAACTGGACGGGGAGGATAGACTGAGAGATGTCTCAGGGGTAGCTGAAACTGATATGATGAAGGAAATGTCAACGGAAGGTGGCGCACGCGTAAATCAATTGGCAGAGGTAGGGATGAGCTACAAGCAGTGTGATGATAGTGTCAGGCGTAGGGTAGATGGTGACGTATATACTCCTGGGTTCATTAGAAGTTTAAGTGGGTCTGGAAATAATAGGCTGGGTATTCACCTTGAAGTGGCTCTTGATGGGGCCCAAATGGCAGGTGGGTTGGTTGGGCCGACCCAAATATCTGAGGGGCTAGTTCACCTTGGCAAGTCTAACTCCCAAGACCCAATTACTTCTCCTGAAGGGCTTGAGTAGTGTGTTAACCGTAACACTGTTGGTTCTAAGAGTTCTTTAGCCCATAATGCAACAGCACCCGTCTGTCCAGCAAAGAAGGAAAAAATGAAAGGAAAAGCACTTCCAGCTTCAACAAAACAGTTTTAGAAGCAGCAAATGAAAAGGAAATTTGATATTTCCACGGGATTGGGGGCATCTTCATTGAATTTGAGGAAAGGAGCAGTGTTCAGGTCGGCGGTAGCGGCCATCTCACTATCAATGGCGAGCGGAAATAGTAGTGGAAGAAGATTATTGACGGAGGCGGAAGCTTCAATTCAAATAGGCAAAGCCCTTGGCCTTGAGTGTGAAGTCAAAGAAGAGGAGGTGCTTAGTAAATTGCATGATCTTGAAGCTCAAGACCAACAAAGAGCAAGGCCAGGTGAAGGGGATGCGAGTTAGATTAAAATGATCGGCTGGGTAGAGGGTTTTCATTTGCTTATGAAGATACTATCATGGAATGTGAGGGGAATTGGAAGGCCTGAAAAGAGGAGACAAATAAAGAAGAGTCTTGCAGAGAGAAAAGTGGATATTGTGCTGTTACAAGAAACTAAGAAGGCAGTAGTTGATTCTACCTTGGTTAGGTCCATGTGGCCTAGGGAGCAATTTGATTTCATGGCAGTAGACGCAATTGGTCAAGCTGGAGGGCTATTATGTATTTGGAACCCTGAGGTGTTTGGCCTGAAGGATTGCTGCAGTACCCAGAATTTCATCCTTTTATCAGGTACATTATTTTCCAATTTTGATTGTGTTATTATTAACGTTTATGGTTCTAACGAGGTGGCTAAAAGAAAAGAGACTTGGGACGTGTTAGTGAGGTTGAAATCCAATTTCTTGGGGCCATGGTGTATGGGGGGTGACTTTAATGAAATTAAGAACATCTCCGAAAGAATTGGGTGTTTGAGAAGGGATCGTGGGATGAGGGACTTTAATAATATGATTGCACAACTCGAGTTGATAGACATTCCTATGTTAGGGAGGAAGTTTACTTGGTGCAATTCTCAAGTTAGAGAGAAATGGAGCAGAATTGATCGATTTCTTCTCAACTATGAGTGGGTGCAGAATTTTTCCTTTAAACTATGGGGGCTTCCTAGATTTCTGTCCGATCATTGCCCTATTATTTTGATGGAGGATGATAGGGATTGGGGCCCGAAGCCTTTTAGGTTCCTCAATGCCTGGCTTCTACATCCCAAATTTTTATCTTGTGTTCAACAAAGTTGGTCGGAATCTGCTGTGGATGGATGGGCAGGGTTTAAATGTCTTATGAGGTTTAAAGCACTGAAACAGGTCCTCAAACAGTGGAATGTTGCGGTGTTTGGTAAGATTGAATCAAAATTGAAAAGTGTAGAAGATGAGGCTCATGCTCTTGATTTGTTAGCTGAGGATAGACCACTACTCGATACAGAACTGTATAGAAGAAAAGAAGTGCGGGGTGAAGTGTGGAGGTTACGTAAAATGTTGGAGTGGATTTGGCTACAAAAATCTCGAATGAATTGGGCATCTAAAGGGGATAAAAATACAAGGTTCTTCCATATCATGGCATGTAGCAGAAATAGTAGAAATTCTTTGTGTTCAATTGCTGTAAATGGTTCAATGCTAGAGGAGCCTTTGGCAATTAGGGAGGCCGTTAAGATTCACTTTATGAAGCTTTTTTCAGAAAATTGGAAGGTCCGTCCCAAATTGGCTGGCCATTTCAAGACCATAGGGGGTGCTCAAGTTGTGGCACAATTGGAGGCAGAGTTTACAGAGCAGGAGATTAAAAATGTTATCAAGTGTTGTGATGGTAATAAGGCACCTGGACCTGATGGGTTTAATTTGTCATTTTTCAAAAAGTGTTGGAAAATTGTGAGGGTTGATGTGCTAAAATTTATGAGCGATTTTCATCAGAATGCGAAGCTCGTTTGTGGGCTAAATAGCTCGTTTATAGCTCTGATCCCCAAAGTTTTAAGCCCTTCTTGTTTGAATGATTATAGGCTTATTAGCTTGATTGGATCCTTGTATAAAATCGTTGCTAAAGTGCTAGCGAACAGGATGAAGCAGGTACTGCCCAAGATTATTGGCGAAGCTCAGTCAGCTTTTTTGGGGGGAAGAAATATATTAGATGGTATTTTGATAGCCAATGAAATAGTGGATGGTTGGAAAAGATCTAATAGAAAAGGCTTGGTGCTTAAATTGGATTTTGAAAAGGCTTATGATTCTATTAATTGGGAGTTTTTATTCGACATGTTAGCAAAGTTTGTGAAAATCCTATGTGATTTGTGATTAGATCAAGATTAACATATTCCAAAACCCAATTAAATCAAAACACTCAATCTAAAATCATCAAACACTTACGAGAGTGATTTTAGTTTGTTTGTTTTTGAGAATAAACAATAAATCGACACAAACGATTTTTTACGTGGAAAAAACCACAATTGAAGAACCTTCAATTGTAATCAAAAACCACGGGCGAAACGCCACTATCAATCCACTACTGAAGAACAAAAAGATTACAAAGATACAATACAAATTACCCAACCCAGTCAATTTGTCTCTGAATCTTCTGTAACTCTTTTCACCACACCTTCGTCACGGAATTGATCCTGAAGTTGATTCCACACCACAACTCCACTTGTCGAATTAATGACTGCGTAGAATCAAACGCCTTTTGAATTCTACGCTTTAATCTTCGGAATCCACCGAAGAGAACTTTCTTGTAACTTAAGAAGCAACCTCCTTGACGTATGAATCTCAATGCATAAGTTCAGAACTCTCTCAAGAACATCAAGGAAAACTATGAAAAATCTCCAAAGAAAACTTTAAACACAACCCTAGTTCGTTTAGATCAGATCTAGAAAAAACTATCTCACAAAAACACCCTTATCAGCTTTAAATAGGAATCTGGATCCGCGATCTCCGCTCGAGCTCAACACAGCCCGCTCGAGCGGACTGACCAAAAACTGCGTGCGAAACAAACTGAGATGCGCTCGAGCATAGTAGAATCCACTCGAGCGGAAAATCACACCCACTAGTATTTGTTGCTTGCCCTGACAAACTACTGATACCTGCTAATCTCCGCTCGAGCTCACACGTCTCCGCTCGAGCGGACAGAACAAAAACACAAACAATTACATTTGAATCAACACAATGTTTTGTCTCCGGATTTGACAACATAGGGACCTAACAATCTCCCCCTTTGTCAATTCCCGGACAAAAACTTTCTAACCATTGTTCCTTACACACACGCACTATAAAAGTTTCAAAACAAATAAACAAAACATCCTTGTAAAACCCGAAAACACACAACTAGAGAAAGACGTCATTCATTCAACTTCATCTACTTAGGCGCGTGTTCCATGAGCCTGAAAAAGAACACCCAAACACAAGCCAACCAAAAACAGGTGGAACTGGATTAAATAACCACTAGGCCAATCATAAGCAAACCAGTATCCATCCATCCATAAACATATATACATCCATCCATAAACATATATCCAAAATATAACCAGTAAGAAAAAAAAACTATATACCAAAAACATGAAAACAAAAACTGATCAAAAACTCTCAAAGATCAACTGTACCCACACATCACTCCCCCTTTTTGACCTGGAATGAAGAAAGCAAGAAATCAAGCACCAGGTGGAGGAGGGGCCGACTGAAGCGTCAGTAAGGAAATGATGTGGTCCAGCTGCGAAGTAGTGTGAGCGGCAGTCTGCTCCAGCTGACCAAGACGACCATCAAAGGCATCAAAACGAGCATCAAGAAAGTCTAACCTCCGGGTCATAGCCTCCTCAAAGTGCCGAAGCTGATCAGGAAAAGAGCTAGGTGGAACAGGAGCCTCATCATCATCACCGGCTGCGGTGGCATCAAACTCGGCCTCTTCAGCAAGACCAGCAGCAACTCCTGCAGAAGGACCAACCCGGGATGACTCCCCCTTAATATGAGCCCGACTTTGAGACACAGTTTTCTTGGTAAAAGGGCGAGAAGGAGAGGCAAACTCATCATCTTCTAGGATAGGGGTCCCAAGGTCAGACAAAAGTCGGTTGATCAAGCAACCGTAGGGAAGGCCAAGCTTTTTATGCCCATGGGCACCGATCATCTTTTTTATAATAAGAGAGGCGAGATCAATAGACCGGTGACGGGCAATACAGGACAAAATGAATCCTTGGTCTTGTTTGACCTCGGATGAGTGTGTGGTGACAATGATGTTGGCGCAGACAATCAGATTAAGCAGTCGGAACTCCGGAAGAAGTTCAAACTGTTTAATCAAACCTCCTTTAGGCCAATGACGGGCAACACCACACAGCTCCAAAGCCACATCATCAAAGTTACAAGTAGGACGATCAGGAACAGGGAAAGGATAGTATTCGGGAAAGACTTGCTCAATCTTAAGCAGTTGGCGAATCAATACAGGGGTGACTGAAATGGATTTTGACCGAACCCATGTAGTGAAAGATGGCTCATAATCACGAATACCCTCCGTATTAGAATAGAATTCTCGAACCCAATCGAGATTCTGACGCCCAGAAAACAGTAAAACAAGGTCACCACCTAGAGGGTCGAACAAAGGACTAATTGGGATGGACTCAAATGTATCAAGGTGAACATTTCGTTCTAAATGAACTGTGCGAGTCACAAAAGATTTGTGGAAGGACTTGGATTGTGTGGCCGACTGAAACCTAACAGGGTTATAGGTAGGGCGAGAGACGGTGGCCTTTCGGCGTTTAGGAGCAGGAGCAGACATGCCGAAAAAGACACTAGTACACCCAACAAACCAACAAACCCAAAACCCAAACCACACCAAAACAAAACCAAAGCAGATCATTAGTTCAATAACCAAATGAAGAAACAGGGCATGAAATCCTCAGTGGATAATGCAAAAGATTAAGCATGAACAAATAGGAGCATGGTATTGAAGAACTCATAACTAATACACCAAATATGAGAGAAATTGCAAAGTATAAGTATGAATCATGAGAAAGTCAAAGCAATGTATTCAAGACCAGACCCATACTCGCACACAGTGACCTCAACAGAGATAAACATACGTGAAAGCAGCCCATAAATCGACAAGAAAGCAGGAACACAGATAAACCCGAATACCACAGACACAATAAAGAAAACACACATAAAAAAACAGACAATGGGACGAGGACAAGGGGTGAGAGAGAGAGAATCACAAACGACACACAAAACCCACACAATCACAAACCCAACACCCACGAGAACCAAATAGAACAAAAATCACCAAAAATAAAAGAGGAAAAAACTTACCAAAGAGCTAATCGGCAGTCAGGATGGAGGAGGAGAGGGAAAATCGACCAAGATGCAGCCACAATACAAAGCCCTAGGTCGAGAGAATGAAAAAGGTAGAAAAAATGACTCGAAGAGTCGAGAGAGGGAGTTAAGTATGAAAAAGGTCCGCTCGAGCGTATGGATTACCGCTCGAGCGTAAAACAATGCAAACAGACTCCCGCTCGAGCATGCAGAGGGCAGCTCGAGCTCAAAAACCCATCTCTCAGAACTGCCAAAACACGAACAAACTGCTGCAAGAGTGAAAAACGCGCTCGAGCGTAAAACATTCCGCTCGAGCTGAAAGAACCCTTTTTTTTTTTGTTTTTAAAAAAAACAAAACACACCTAGAAAGTCCCGTAACAAGCAAGGAGAGCAAGTGAGACTAAACCACAAAGACAAGAAAATCCATCAAATTATGAGTCCTGCAAATTTTGAGAAAAGAGATGAAACACCAGCTCATGAACAACACAGATAGTATTAAGTCAAAGCCACACGCATCATGAGAATGCATAACTCAAAAACACACATGAGAGCTCATGTAAAAAATGTGTGTGTGTGCAATCCTTGAGAGCCACAAAGCTAGAGTTAATCCTAGTAGTGATCGGATGGCTGCGCTCGAGCGTAAAATCACACCCACCAGTATTTTTTGCTTGCCCTGACAAAATACTGAGACCTGCTAATCTACGCTCGAGCTCACAAATCTCCGCTCGAGCGGACAGAACAAAAACACAAAAAATTACAATTGAATCAGCACAATGTTTTGTCTCCGGATTTGACAACATAGGATATCACTGAGTTTTGCATAAAATTCATCGAACGTCTCATCGTCGCGCATAAAGGGTTTCAAAGGCGGATGAGACGTTGAAGTTTTGCCTTTAAGAGAGGTAGTACCTTCGTGAATTTTTCAAGAATATCCCACGCCCTTTTGCTTTTTCACACGTGCAAATTCGACGGAATTCTTCAGGTGTGACAGAGCAGAAGAGGGAGTTGAGAGCTTTGCTGTTCCAACTCGAATTCTGGTAATCGGTTGTGTCCCATTTATCAAGGGGTTTAGGAATATCAATCCCATCAACGGTGATTGTAGGTTCACTCCACCCAAAGATTACGGAGTGCCAAACTTTCTCATCGATGGATTTTAAAAATGCTCTCATACGAGTTCCAATAAGAATAGTTTGTACCGTCAAGTAATGGGGGTCTATGAGTCGAGTTACCTTCACGAATAGAATCCATGATACTAATCACACAAAATCACACTCCTATAGTTTGAAAAAACAAAGAGTGACCGCTCTGATACCAATTGAAAATCCTATGTGATTGTGATTAGATCAAGATTAACATATTCCAAAACCAATAAATTCAAAACACTCAACCTAAAATCATCAAACACTTACGAGAGTGATTTTAGTTTGTTTGTTTTTTTGAATAAACAATAAATCGACACAAACGATTTTTTACGTGGAAAAAACCACAATTGAAGAACCTTCAATTGTAATTAAAAACCAGGGCGAAACGCCACTATCAATCCACTACTGAAGAACAAAAAGATTACAAAGATACAATACAAATTACCCAAACCAGTCAATTTGTCTCTGAATCTTCTGTAACTCTTTTCACCACACCTTCGTCAGGAATTTGATCCTGAAGTTGATTCACACCACAACTCACTTGTCGAATTAACGACTGCGTAGAATCAAACGCCTTTTGATTCTACGCTTTAATCTTCGGATCCACCGAAGAGAACTTCTTGAACTTAAGAAGCAACCTCCTTGAGTATGAATCTCAATGCAAAGTTCAGAACTCTCTCAAGAACATCAAGGGGAAACTATGAAAAATCTCCAAAGAAAACTTTAACACAACCCTAGTTGTTTAGATCAGATCTAGAAAAAACTACTCACAAAAACACCCTTACAGCTTTAAATAGAATCTGGATCCGCGATCTCCGTCGAGCTACACAGCCCGCTCGAGCGGACTGACCAAAAACTGCGTGCAAAACAAACTGAGATGCGGCTCGATAGGCATAGTAGAATCAATCATCAACAGTTAAAAAAATGTACCTTTTACCTTCGATGCTTTCAGTGCGAGTAGGATCCATTAAATCCATGTGAACCAATTCGAGAGGACGTTTGGTTGTAAAGCTGTTCACTTTTTTATGAGGAGCACGGGTTTGCTTGCCAAGCTGACATGGTCCACACACATGGCTCAAATTCTTACCTAGTTTAGGAACTCCTCTCACAAGCTCTTTGTTGGCTATCTTAGTTTGGTCATTGAAATTCATGTGACCTAATCTTTGATGCCACAAATCAATGTTACTTATGATGGCAGAGTGACAAGTGAGATCATTAGTTGTAACAATCCCATAGCAGTTATCAGATGTGCGAACCCCATGTAAGACAGTATTTCTCTTTTTATCCAAAATTTCACATTTATTTTTTGAAAACAATACTTCATGATGGGAATCACACATTTGACTAATGCTTAAAAGATTTGCTTTAAGACCGTCAACTAGTAGAACATTATCTAGCTTGGGAAGACCAGCAACACTTATAGAGCCCTTACCAATGACTCTCGAAGTGCCGCCATCTCCAAAGGTAACAATTCCTCCTTCATATTTTTCAAGGGAGGTGAAGTAGGATTTGTTACCGGACATATGACGAGAACACCCACTATCAAGATACCACATGTGTGAATCACGTGCTTTTAGTGCAGTGTGAGCAACAAAACAAGTCAAATCCTCTTTTCTAATCCAAATCTTTTTAGTCTTCTTTTTAGTCTTGGTGTTCAGCCTAGACATGTAAGGTTGTCTCCTAACCCAAAAAGTATTAGAATTTCTACCCTTTTGAGACACCTTACCAAACAGTTCAAAACAGTAAGGACGAATGTGGCCATACCTACCACAGTGATGACAAATAAAAACCGGTTTTACTTCCTTTTTGTTGATTTTACCAGCTTTAGGTAGACGGAGAGAGAGATCAGCCTGGTCTACCTTCAATTTTCCCTTTGCTTGAGTCTTCTTGTCATGTGAAGTAGAGGCCTGACCCTTGTGAGCTGTTGAACCATAGCCTAACCCGCTTTTGTCGCAACCCATTTGTTGAGACCCGAGGATGTCTTCTAAAGATTTGGAACCTTTGTTCCACATGGCAATAGTGGCTCTAGCAACCCGAAGCTCTTCATCCTTTTGACAGACTATCTCTTCCAATCTGGCTTGTGACAGCTCAAGACTTTCAAGCTTTTCTTCATATGTGGAATACACCTTCAGAAGTTCATTCCTTTCAGTTTCACAGGATAGTAATTTTCCACATAAGTCTTGCCTGTCACTCGAGATCTTGACGATATTCTGCTTTGCTGCTACAAGTTCTCCTTTCAGCCTGACATTCTCACTCTCACATGTCTTGAGCTTGAGAGAGAGTTTGTCGTTAAGTTTGGACAAATTCAAAGATTACTCGTACAGCTTTTCGTAGGCTTGTTGTAGTTCATCGCCATTGATCTCATCATTATCCTCAGATATTTCATCATCCTCTTTTTGCTCTTCATTCTCCTTGACCTCATCCAGTCTCGCAACTAAGACAGGAAGGTTGCTGGATGGTAGTGAAGGCGAATTTTCTCTTTCATGGAATTGGCTCAAAATTTCCCATGCCTCTTTAGCCTTTGTGCAATGAACAACCCGTTGCTGTTTTTCAGGAGAAATTGCCCCATGAATAGTGATCAGGGCTCTCTGATTGCTCGGATTGTCAGCCCTGTCTGTATCTTCTTCAATGGCCTGCCAGCCTTCTGGATCAAAAGCTCTCAGAAAAGCTCTCATTCTGATTTTCCAAAACAGGTAGTTACTCCCATCAAAGGTAGGAGCATGATGCAGGTTCTGACCAAGAGCTAACTCTGCAGGCTTTGGAAGAGTTTGAGAGAAAGTGGACCAAAACGCCATGAAAGCACTATCCCTATCTTCACCGGATTCAGGCTCTTCGGGTTCTTGCTCCGACCCGCTTTCATCATCCCAAGTTACGGTGTAGACTTTCTTCCGATTCTTTTTCGAAGGGCATTCAAGAGACATATGGCCAAACCCTTGACATTCATAACACTTGACCCCTGGTCCCCTTACAAACTTTTTTTCAGTAGTTTGAGCAAATTTTGGTGGAACAGTTTTGGGTTTGTCATTACTCTTATCTTTTGAAATAGGGGCTCTGAAATTCGGCTTCTTTTTCAAAAAATTTTTAAACTGTTTTGTAAGCATAGCCGTCATCTCAGACTCTAAATCAAATTCAGTCTCCGAAGGTTTTGCAGTCTCATGGGCACTCGTAAAAGCTAAATTTTCTTTTTGCTTTTTCTTAGAAATTTGGTGGGCTTCATAAGTCTGCAAATTTCCAACCAATTGATCGAGCTTGAGGGTATCAACATTCTGAGCCTCCTCAATGGCTGTCACCTTTGGTTGGAACCTCTCGGGAAGGGACCTCAAAATTTTTCCAACAACTTTTGCTTCCGGGATTTTTTCACCGAGAGTGAAACAAGAATTCACGATATCACTGAGTTTTGCATAAAATTCATCGAACGTCTCATCGTCGCGCATAAAAAGGGTTTCAAAGGCAGACATGAGACGTTGAAGTTTTGACCTTTTGACCGAGGTAGTACCTTCGTGAATTTTTTCAAGAATATCCCACCCCTCTTTTGCTATTTCACACGTGCAAATTCGACGGAATTCTTCAGGTGTGACAGAGCAGAAGAGGGAGTTGAGAGCTTTGCTGTTCCAACTCGAATTCTGGTAATCGGTTGTGTCCCATTTATCAAGGGGTTTAGGAATATCAATCCCATCAACGGTGATTGTAGGTTCACTCCACCCAAAGATTACGGAGTGCCAAACTTTCTCATCGATGGATTTTAAAAATGCTCTCATACGAGCTTTCCAATAAGAATAGTTTGTACCGTCAAGTAATGGGGGTCTATGAGTCGAGTTACCTTCACGAATAGAATCCATGATACTAATCACACAAAATCACACTCCTATAGTTTTGAAAAAACAAAGAGTGACCTGCTCTGATACCAATTGAAAATCCTATGTGATTTGTGATTAGATCAAGATTAACATATTCCAAAACCTAATTAAATCAAAACACTCAACCTAAAATCATCAAACACTTACGAGAGTGATTTTAGTTTGTTTGTTTTTGTGAATAAACAATAAATCGACACAAACGATTTTTTACGTGGAAAAAACCACAATTGAAGAACCTTCAATTGTAATAAAAAACCATGGGCGAAACGCCACTATCAATCCACTACTGAAGAACAAAAAGATTACAAAGATACAATACAAATTACCCAACCCAGTCAATTTGTCTCTGAATCTTCTGTAACTCTTTTCACCACACCTTCGTCACGGAATTGATCCTGAAGTTGATTCTACACCACAACTCCACTTGTCGAATTAACGACTGCGTAGAATCAAACGCCTTTTGAATTCTACGCTTTAATCTTCGGAGTCCACCGAAGAGAACTTTCTTGTAACTTAAGAAGCAACCTCCTTGACGTATGAATCTCAATGCATAAGTTCAGAACTCTCTCAAGAACATCAAGGAAAACTATGAAAAATCTCCAAAGAAAACTTTAAACACAACCCTAGTTCGTTTAGATCAGATCTAGAAAAAACTATCTCACAAAAACACCCTTATCAGCTTTAAATAGGAATCTGGATCCGCGATCTCCGCTCGAGCTTAACACAGCCCGCTCGAGCGGACTGACCAAAAACTGCGTGCAAAACAAACTGAGATGCGCTCGAGCATAGTAGAATCCGCTCGAGCGGAAAATCACACCCACCAGTATTTGTTACTTGCCCTGACAAACTACTGAGACCTGCTAATCTCCGCTCGAGCTCACACGTCTCCGCTCGAGCGGACAGAACAAAAACACAAACAATTACATTTGAATCAACACAATGTTTTGTCTCCGGATTTGACAACATAGGGACCCAACAGTTTGGTTTTGGATCGCGTTGGGTACAATGGATGAAAACTTGTGTTTCCTCAGCTAAGATATCCGTTTTGGTGAACGGGTCACCAACATCTGAGTTTTGTCCACAACGAGGCCTGAGGCAAGGAGACCCATTGTCACCATTTCTATTCAACATTGTAGCAGAAGGTCTGAATATTTTGCTGAGCAGAGCCAGACAGCTGGGCCTAATTCAAGGGGCGGTGGTGGGCTCTAGTGGGTTGAGAATCACGCACTTGCAATTTGCAGATGATACGATTTTGTTCTGTAATGCGGATAAAGAGGAGGTGGGAAACATTAAAAGAATTCTAAGATGCTTTGAGATTGTATCAGGTCTGAGAATTAATTATCACAAGAGTGTTATCTGTGGGATTGGGGTAGACGACGGTTCGATGCAGGAGTTTGCTTCTTCCTTAAATTGTTGCCACCATAAATTGCCTCTAAAATACTTGGGGCTTCCTTTGGGGGCTAATCCCAGCAGGAGGAGTACTTGGAAACCTGTTCTTGATAAGTTCAAACAAAAATTGTCAACATGGAAGAGAAGGTTGTTATCTTTTGCTGGGCGCTTAACTCTTATTAAATCGGTTATGTCTAATCTGCCCATCTACTATCTTTCACTGTTTAGAATCCCTGCTGGAGTGGCAAAGGAAATTGAGAGAATACAATCTGCATTTCTTTGGGGTGGATCCGATCTTAGAAGGAAAATACATATGGTCCGATGGGAGGTGGTTTCTAAAAATAAGAATTTAGGTGGGTTAGGGTTGAGGAGGATAAAAAGTTTCAATCAATGTCTCTTGCTGAAATGGTGGTGGAGATTTGGTGTAGAGAATAAATCCCTTTGGAAGGAAGTGATCTGCTCCAAGTATGTGTCATTGGATGGAAGATGGACACCACAGTTAATAAGCAGAGAATCCAAGATCTGGTCGGATATTATTCAAGCTGTAATGTCCAATCCAGAGCTACATCACTTTTATATTTCTAATGCTCAGATTGTTCTGGGGGATGGGAGAAGAGCTCGATTTTGGAGAGACAAGTGGGTGCGTAATGTATGCCTAATGGAGGAATTCCCAAGGCTCTTTTCCTTATCTAAAGATAAAAATGGTGTGGTAAGGGTGTTTTTCGAAAAAAAAGGAAGAGAATGGTGGCTGGAACATGGACTTCAGAAGACCTCTGTTGGTATGGGAGGAGGAAGAAGCTAACAGACTTTTTCATTTGCTGAATTCTGCACCAATTCTGTGCAATTCCAGATCTGATGAGCTCATATGGGGTGCAGACCCATCTAATACTTTCTCTGTCTCCTCAGTATATTTTTGGAGTGAATCACATTTGGGACCTATACTACCTGTGGCTGCTTCAATTTGGAATAATTTTGCTCCTCCAAAAGTTCAATGTTTTGGGTGGATGGCTTGGCTGGGTAAGATTAAAACTTCGAGTTTCCTTCATAGAATTGGTATTCTAACAGGGAATGTAAATCTGGATTGTGTCTTCTGCCACAATGAGATTGAAACTGTGGAACATATTCTATTGTACTGTCCTTTCGTTTGGTTGCTTTGGTCCAACATTGTCCGATGGTGGGGTATGCAATGGGTGCTACCAGGTTCAGTGAATGGGCTGTTGAATTGATGGGATGGTTGTAGAATGAAGAAGCTGGAAAAGAAAATTTGGAAGGTTCTTCCTTTGGCTATCCTCTGGTCTACATGGAAGCATCGAAATGATTGCATCTTTAATGGCTCTCAACCAAACTTGGAAGACCTATGTGAAATAGTGAAGGTTCGTGTAGCTATGTGGCTCAAAGCCTCACCAACCCAGGTGGAGTTTTCTATTAATGACTTGGTTTTCAACCTGTCACAGGTGAAGTTCTGCATTACAAATGGAGGTTGAGTGAAAAAGTGTTCATTTGGTTGGTTGGCTGTTGATATGATTGGTGGTCATGACAGTTCAGAGTTGGCCAGGTGGTCATGGCAGTTCAGAGTTGGCCAGGCAACAGAAGTGTCCTTCAGTCTAACATTGCAGGTGCTCCTTACTGAAGTGTTCTAGAATCTGCCTGGGTCTACTGCTGTGTCCTACTGCCTAGCAGCAGTAGGGTGGAGTTTCTGGCCTCCAGGGGGTGGCTGTGTGCCTCTGTGTGCCTCTGTTTAATACTCTTGCATTGTTGTGAGGTTATGTCCATCCTCTGCTGGTTAGCTGTTATGGATTGCTGATGGAAACAAGGAAGAAAAGATCACCCTCTACTGATTGGCAGCAGTGCGATTGGTAGCAGATTGGTATGTATGCAGATTGGTGACAGAGTGGTATGTATCAGCTAGGTTCTGGACTGGGAAGGCAGTGCAGAGGCCCTCTGAATGTCATATGCTATCTGTCAGTGTGTGTGGTTTGCTGTCTGGATGCTGCAGCAGAGGGCTTATTGTTGGTTTTATTTTGCTGTTTGGCTGGTGCTAGGATTCCTATCTGTTGGTTTTGGCATGTCTTAGGTTTGGTTGATCTTTGGTGTGAGTTTGTTGTTTGTGGTTGGTTTCTCGCCAACTCACCATCTTTTGGCGGTGTGCTAGCATATGATTGGGCGTTCTCAACAGTGCCAACCTAGTTGGGATTGTTTTGTTTCGCTATGATGCTCTTTGCACCCCTCCCTCGTCTTCTTTATTGATGTATTCCTTTGTTCCGTATTCATCAATAATAGTTACTTTTTCTTCGCTGATCAAAAAAACTAGAACCCCAAACAAATTGTTCAAATGACTTGAATTTGATTTGAATATTACCATAAATAATCGAAACTTTTAATTTTTTTTGAACTAGTTTTCTCACCTCTATGACATTGTTGATCTTATATCGATTTTAAATAATTCATCTCTCTGATTAAATTTAGCTCAAATTACTTAAGCTTGGCTTGAATCTATGAAATTGTTTCTTCTTGTGATTCGAATAATCTATTCACGGGGCTGAATCTAAAAAGCATGTAGGTGATTTGATCGAAACTGAATTGGTCCTCAAAATTGTTTTGAACTAGAGTAAGTTTATGGCGTCAACTTTGTACTCTAGTCCTGTACGAATTCTTATCTCTGTCTCATAAATTTCATTCAATTATTTTACTTCTCACATTTGATTTGTTATTGTTTTATTTGATATTTGGTGATTCAACATATATAGATCTATACATTTTGATCAAAGCCTTTTGTTCTATTTGACTATGATTCTATTTTTGAGATACAAAAGTTTCTTTTGGTTCTAACTGAATTAGACTTTGTTTGTAAGTTTCCTAATTTGGCAATTATCAATTAGACACTCTCCCTCTCTTTGTTTCTCTTACTGCTGCTTGTAGGCACTTTCTATGGATATTTAAGCTTTTATGCTATGTTTGGTGAACTAGAATGAAATACTTATTCAATCATAATGTTGATTTAAGCATTAGACACTCTCCTTCTATTTGTGTAAAATCTAGAGATTGCAACTTGGTCTCTTTGATTAGATGACTAAATTTGATATTGTTAAGACCAACAGGTTTGTACTCTTAGCATAGTTGACATTTCAATAACTCTTCTTCAGTTCCTATTCTATTTTAGAGTTGAAGAAGTTGAAAAGATAATTAGGATATCAGATGATGGTAATAGAGGGGCAATTATAATGACATGAGATTATGGAAGAATAGCCATTCAATGAGTTGTATTGTCTTGCAAAATTGTCACAAATGCATCAATAATTCAGCATGGGTTACTTGAGTATTCATAGCAAAATACTCCACAATTTAAAAGCATACCTGTGACTAGAGATGGTAAACTCAACTCAACCCAACCCAAATCCATGAACCCCCAATATTACCCATTCAAAACCTGGCCAAATCCATAAACGGGGTTTGATAAGATTACACCTCGCAAACTCATTTAAAATTGGGTTTAAATGGATTAGACATGAGTACCTATTTAAAAAGGTACCACCTTCGCCACCGCACCATCACCACCTCCTCCTCCCCCAACTCAACACCACCACCACCACACCAAAAAATCTGAATGATAATATTATCTGGATGAACCCACAACATATCCAAATCTTGCAAACGAAGAAAATTATGTTCAAATAAACACTCCAAAAAATATTTCTTGTTTGTTAGCAAAGAAAGTCTAGGAAAATTAGCCCAAAACTACAATTTGATTTCAATTTTTTTTTAATTCTTTTTTTATTTTATCAAGTTGGACTCACTTGTGTTAAATTCTTGATTAATCGTAAACAACAATAACTACAAAGACAAACGTAACAATTTTGTCCCCTGCTATTTTCCTTCATTTTCTCTGTACCCAAACAGTGTGTTGGAGTTTGTCTAACAAAATTAGAGGTGAATTGGAAATTTCAATACATATCACACAAAGGAGGGAGCATCTATTTACACACACCAAATACCCTCTTTGCACATCTTTCTCACTACACACACCAAAAAATTAATTTCTAATTAATCTACTCACTACACATACGATTTATTCCACATCTGCCCTCACACACACACACACCCCTCGGCCCCAAACCCAGCTCTCTCCCAACGGTGCAAATACACACACCCATTGAAGCTTAAGCTACATCTTCAACCTTGAGGATACATACACCCATTGAAGCTTAAGCTACATCTTTAACCTTGAGGATACACACACCCATTGAAGCTTACCATGTGCAAATACACATACACAGCTTTCATCCCCAAATACATACACACAACTTTCATCTTCAACCTCTGTCAGTAACAATAAATTACAAACCTACTGTTGAAATAAATCACAAATGAATTAATCAAAACGTAGAGTTTTGTTTTTATCATTTTGAAAACGGACGAAGGCCCACAGAGTGTAAACAAACCGTTCGGAACTGGTTTGCCGAAATTAATTCATTTGTTCGGAAGTTGGATTCCGAAATTGGTGATTTATTTCAACAGTAGGTTTCCGAAACGTTTTGATTATTTCGGCAATCAACTTCCGAATGTATTAAATTCAAATAAAAATCAAGTTCCAAAATTAATTTTTTGTTTCGGATTCCAACTTTCGAACAGTATATATACTTTCGGTTTTAAACTTCCAAACAGTGTTTTTCTTTTTTTTCTTTTTTTTTTTCGCTCCCTTCTTATGTATATTCTTTTTACATTTGTGGTAATCTCTTATTGAGTGATAAATAATTTGAGAAAATGTATTAAAATTTTAATTATTGTAACATAATTTATACCTATATGAATCAATCACTCCGTATTGTATTTGAGATCACCTTTTGAAAACTTGTTTGAGCTTCAATGGATACTAACATGGAATTGAAAAATGGTATAGCTTTGTTTGGGGATAGAATTAGAGAATTCGAAACTGTAAATTTGGTATACAGTTTGCAAAATTTTTTTTTTTACTTCATTCGGAAGTAGTTGTCCGAATTTATTTTCAACTTTCGGAAGTTGAATGTTGTAAAAGTTAATTTTGTTCGGACAACAACTTCCGAAATTAAATAATTTTTTCGGACAACAACTTCCGAAATTTATTAGTTTGTTCGGACAACAACTTCCGAAAATAAATAATTATTTCGGTAGTAGATTTCCGAACCAAATAACACAATTCGGCTCTGGTTATCCGAACGACGCTGGAACAACAACTTCGAAAATAAATAATTATTTCGGTAGTAGATTTCCGAACCAAATAACACAATTCGGCTCTAGTTATTCGAACGACGCTGGAAAAAAAAAGAAAGAAAAGAAACTCGCATTTCCTTCGCTATGTTTCTCATAAATACTTATTTGCTGATTTTCAGAAGACAAATCCTCCATATCAATAATGAATGAGAAAGAAGCTACGAATAAGGAAGGTTGAAGCTTCAGCTTCAACGTGAAGTCTGGATGTGTGCATTGAGATGAACGTGAAGTCTGGATGTGTGCATTAAGATGAATTTGGTTGATGTCTAAAATAGTAATTTCACTTAGGGATAAAATTGTAATAAAATTAAATATCATTAAGTGTGTGTATAGAGGGGATTAGGTGTGTGTATATAGAAGCTCCCCACAAAGGAAAGAAGAACAAAAGAAATACAAAACTTTTACTACTTTGCCCTCCTATCGTTCCCTTCATTTTTAGATATACAGTAACCTCAATTTAGGAGTGTAAGTACATGCATGGCTGTAATTATAGATCTACATATATACATATATATACACCCAAATGTCTATGTGCACAGAAGGAATCAGATAAAAAATACACAAATGTGAGACAAACGTTCTCAGACAAATGTTCGCAATTAAAGATGAGACATTTTTTGTTTCACATCTATGTATTTTGTGTCTGGTTCCTTCTCAGCATGTAGCATGGATGATATATACACTCAAATGGAGAGTGAATTTTTTTAAAAAACAAATCCTGACTCAGAACCGCCTATGAACATCTTTACAGATCATATTTTTCAGCCATCACTACTACTACCACTACCACCACCACTAATTCCACTATCCACTGGAAAAAGCGTTTCATAAAATAAACAGGTTGGTCAGTTGTTTTCCTAACCCATACCAAATTCAACATGTTAGGTTTTTATTCTTGGCAATCCCGTTTGACAAAACTCCTTTCAGTTGTACTTTTATTCGCTGTTTTATTTCAGTGAGGCTATGAGTATTTAGATGGGAATTCAACCCGAATTGTGCCTTGTAAAGAAGTTTCAAAAGATAATTCTTTCATGTTTGCCGGGGCAGCGCCACAGCAGGATTGAGGGACAGCACCCCTGAAGCAAAGTGACAAAATGCATTTGAAGTTGTTTGGTCGCTCGAGCGAAGGAATGTGCCCTCGAGTGGAGAATCCCTGATCCCAGAAGTTGCGTCTGACTGTAAAAATACTGAGAAGATGCTTTTCTCGCTCGAGCGACACTTTGGTGGCTCGAGCGAAGACATTTGGAAAAACACACGCTTTAGTCTCCTCGCTCGAGCGAGCATCGCGACCCTGTTTTCTATAAATATGTGTTTCAGTCAGAATTTAGGGCTACGCTTCCAGATCTTCTTTTTGGATATTAGGGTTTATATCTGGAGTTATTTTGCTAGTTTTCTTTGATGTTTGATTGTGTCACGACCCCATTCCGCCCCTAGTAGAATGGTGCCGTGATGGCCAGTAATCCGAGATTACCAAAGGCCAACTTACAAGAATTCACACACAATCAGAGTATATATATGGGGCTAACATGTGCGGAAGCAAGAAATTTAGATCTGATTAGTCCGTAAGAGCCGTGCATAAGTCAAATGAAATGGCATACATCTTTACATAGCTTTACAACTTGGGTACAATAAAATGAAGTACAAAAATACATCTTGACCAAAAGGCTTCTCAAGCCTTCATATACCAAACACAATGAATTACAAGCTACGAAGCATGATCTTCAAGATGCTACAAAATGCGAGTCCAAAACAAGTTGCGAAGCACATCTAGGCGTCACCGCCGTCCTGCTCATCACCTACATATATATAGAGAGGGTGAGCTTAGATACTCAGTGAATGGTACAAGTAATAAAGGGTTTGCATGAATAATATCCGAGATCTTTATCAAGCGACACGCATTATATCTTGCACAAAATCAAAGGAAAAACAAGTTCATCTAACAAGTCTTTTCAAGCTTCATCAATCAAAGTCTTTCAAGGCCTTCAAGTTTCAAGGGGTGACATTAATAAAGGTTGTGCTACAAATGCTTATAGTCCCCTAGCACGTACGGACTTTCAAAGGTTATGCTACAAGTGCTTATAGTCCCCTAGTATGTACGGACTTTCAAAGGTTGTGCTACAAATGCTTATAGTCCCCTAGCACGTACGGACTTTCAAAGGTTATGCTACAAGTGCTTATAGTCCCCTAGCACGTACGGACTTTCAAAGGTTATGCTACAAGTGCTTATAGTCCCCTAGTATGTACGGACTTTCAAAGGTTGTGCTACAAATGCTTATAGTCCCCTAGCACGTACGGACTTTCAAAGGTTATGCTACAAGTGCTTATAGTCCCCTAGTATGTACGGACTTTCAAAGGTTGTGCTACAAATGCTTATAGTCCCCTAGCACGTACGGACTTTCAAAGGTTATGCTACAAGTGCTTATAGTCCCCTAGTATGTACGGACTTTCAAAGGTTGTGCTACAAATGCTTATAGTCCCCTAGCACGTACGGACTTTCAAAGGTTATGCTACAAGTGCTTATAGTCCCCTAGTATGTACGGACTTTCAAAGGTTGTGCTACAAATGCTTATAGTCCCCTAGCACGTACGGACTTTCAAAGGTTATGCTACAAGTGCTTATAGTCCCCTAGTATGTACGGACTTTCAAAGGTTGTGCTACAAATGCTTATAGTCCCCTAGCACGTACGGACTTTCAAAGGTTATGCTACAAGTGCTTATAGTCCCCTAGTATGTACGGACTTTCAAAGGTTGTGCTACAAATGCTTATAGTCCCCTAGCACGTACGGACTTTCAAAGGTTATGCTACAAGTGCTTATAGTCGAAGAGTTTAGTCGTATTTGCAATTGTGAAGTAGCAAAAGAGGCTTGGGATATCTTACAAACTATTTATGAGGGCACTCCTTCTGTTAAACACTCAAAACTTCAAAGGCTCACATCTAGTTTCGAAAACCTTTCAATGAAAGATAGTGAGACCTTTGATAAATTTTATGCGAAGTTGAGTGACATTGTAAATTCTAACTTCAATTTAGGTGAAAAAATACCGGAATCCAAGATTGTAGGAAAAATTTTGGGGTCCTTGCCCGATCGGTTCCAACCAAAAGTTACGGCTATTGAGGAGGCTCAAAATGTTGACAACCTCAAGCTGGATCATTTGGTTGGAAATCTCCAAACTTATGAGGCACATAGGAATTTCAAAAAGAAACAAAAAGATGCTATTGCTTTTAGTAGTGCTCATTGAGTTGGAGAGGATTCTGATGAGGATTGTGAGATAGATTCCTAGATTATGGATGCTTTTGTGAAATAATTTAAAAAATCTTTTCTGAAAAAGAATCCTAAAATTTTGGAATCTATTTATACTCATAAATCCAAAGGCAAAGATAAACTCAAAATTAATTCTATAGCCAAGAAGGAGAAAGGAAAGATACAAGGGAACTTTGAAAGAGTCCAATGCTATGAATGTCAAGGCTTTGGCCACTTTGCTCAAGTATGCCTTACTCGTTTGAGGAAGAAGAAAGCCCTTGCTATCACTTGGGATGATGAATTAGAATCTGAAAAAGATGAAAGTGACAACGAAGATCAAGGCGAAGAGGGACATAAACAATTCTTGCTTTCATGGCGACTTCCGAAACTGAAGGAAAATAGAGTATCCACAAAGGCCGGTTGAGAATGACACTGATGGTGAATCCTCAGGTAGTGATGATGAAGAGCTTCAGCAAGCTTATGAAAAATTGTATAAGGAATCTCTTAACTTATCCAAATTGAATGATAAACTCACTATGAAACTCAAAGCATGTGAAAGTGAGAATGTCAAACTAAAGGAGGAGATTTCTGAGGCTAGGATTGATGCCATCAAGATAGCTAATGATCGACAAGTCCTTTGTGCAAAACTCTTGACCTGTGAGACAGAGAGGAATGAGCTACAGCAAATCTATGCAACATATGAAGAAAAGATTGAAACTCTCGAGATGTCTCAACTTGCCTTGGAAGAACTAGTCATCAAGAAAGAAGAAGAACTCAAGTGTGCTATGACTACCATTGGTCTTTGGAACAAAGGTTCAAAGACTTTGGACAATATTATTGGGTCTCAACAAATTTGTTCTGACAAGAGTGGCATTGGCTTTGGTGGTAAGAAAGAGCAAAAATAGAGTGCATCTACATCTCATGATACAAGAACTCAAGGAAAGGGAGAAAACAAATTTCAACATAAAGATGGACTTCTCAAACTTCCTAAAGTTGGTAAGGTAAAAGAAAAGAAGGTACACCCTATTTTTATTTGTCATCATTGTGGTATGCACGGTCATATTCGCCCTTATTGTTATGAGCTACATGGAAGAGTGTCTCATA
The DNA here is from genome assembly GCF_004153795.1 of Camellia sinensis. Taxonomy (NCBI): domain Eukaryota; kingdom Viridiplantae; phylum Streptophyta; class Magnoliopsida; order Ericales; family Theaceae; genus Camellia; species Camellia sinensis. The sequence goes on from NW_021024924.1 coordinate 2,406,303, forward strand.
GAGATGGAAGAAATTCCAACATATCGTGGGGTAGGAGACACTTCTTTGATGGTAATGAGGCTAAAGGTCATATTATACCTCGTTATTTTGATATGTTTGAGACCTATTAGACCTCGTTATTTTGATTTGCTTGAGACCAAACATGAACAGAGGTTTTGTTTGTCCAGACCTAGGAATAGGAACTTGGAAACCAAGTTGAGACGGGTTCCCAATGAAGATGAAGGGAACCACAACGTCAAGACACCACCCAAGAATCGCAATTCTCACAATTTTGTTCATACTAAAGCGGTTTGGGTGAGAAAACTTGACTTGTGTTAATTTGTTTATTCGATTTAGTTTTTGGATTTCTGTGTGTTTTTTTTTTCTTTTTGAGTCATTTATTGTGTGCTTGTTCGTTTGTTTTCTCTTTTTTAAAAAAAAAAAAAAAAAAACAAATTACATGTTAATATGTGTGTTCTTTATGTGGTCATTACTCATTTTAGGGTGTGTGTTCTTTGATTAGTATGTCTCATTCTGTACATACTCTTGGATTAGCAAATATTAGAGTCTTCCGCCTTAGTGATTTTTTTCTCTATGAACTTCTGGCATTGTATCTTTTGCTTTTCTAGAGGAATTGACCTATACTAGCATTTCATGGGTGATGTTGAGTCTCTTAACTGCCTTCCATCTTTTTGCATCTCCATGGCTTTCCCCTCTATTCTTTGTAGTCCAGCCATGAGGAAAAGGTTACCTTAGAGTCACCAACCATGCTATCCTTATTGTATCCGTGCCTCTCTGGTTCTGTTTCCATACTCTTGAGTGTGTCAGATGCTAAATGAGTGTGCAAAAGAAAGAAAAAAAATATGCAAAAGAAAGAAAAGAAAAAAAAAAGTGAAAAAGAAAAAAAGAAGAAGAAGGGATTCATTGATTGAGGGGGAGCCTCTGCTATTACTCAACAAATACCCCTTGATTCCTAGTGGTTTGACTTTCCTTTGTTGTGCTTAGATTCTCTTGCCAAAGGTCCAACTTTCAGATCACTACTAGGATTTGAATCTAGTGTTTGTTGAACTCCAAGAGTCACACACACACTTTTATCATGGGATCTATGCTTTTTACATAATGCATCATTTTCTTTTATGAGGTATCTTCTAGAGGCTGTGCACATTGTGTTTTCATGTAATCGTGCTTCTTGGATAATCTTGTGTGTTTTGAGGTACAAATTTGAAATTCCTTGCTTGCTCCACCATTTTGTTTTTGTTTTTTTTTCTTTTCTTCTTGTTCTTTGTTTTTAGTACAGTGTTGTGGTTACTTTTAGTGAGGGGGAGTTTGGTTTATCATTACAAGAGTTTGTTAGCATGAACACTTTGATTTGTTTGGTAATGGAGTTTGGCTTTAGTTGGTTTGTGTGTTGCTAAGCTTGTTTATTGCTTACTTCTCACAGGTTAATAATTTTTCCATCATCTTGTCCTTGCTTGTGTGGTTTTATGATCTTGCTTTCGTTGTTTGAGCTTCCTTTATTCCTTTGTCAATTCGTGACAAAAAGGGGGAGAAATGTTGTGGAGTGCATGTGTCTTAGTTTTCATGTTTCCATACTACCTGTTCTTAAAATCTCCAATTTATATGTATTCATATTTCCATCTCATGCTTCCAGAAAATCTTGTCATATGCTTATTACTTTTTCATATACTCTTATGGCACTAATAGTTATTTTGGAGATTGTGGCACTAATAGCTGTTTTGCAGATCATGTGTTTGAGAAAAAAGTTTGTTTTTTGTTGGTTGTAACGGGTTGGGGTGATTAGGATTTTATTTGTTAGGTGTGCTTTGTCACGGCATTGCCAAATGAGGAGATTGTTAGATTTTTATTCTTGGCAATCCCTTTTAACAAAACTCCTTTTAGTTGTACTTTTATTTGTTCTTTTATTTTAGTGATGCTATGAGTATTTAGATGCAAATTCAACCCAAATTGTGCCTTGCAAAGAAGTTTTAGAAGATAATTCTTTCATGTTTTCCTTGGTTGGTCTGGGACAGCGCTACGGCGGGGTTGAGGGGTAGCGCCCCCGAAGAAAAATGCAAAAATGCATTTGAAGTTGTTTGGTCGCTTGAGCGAAGGAGTATGCACTTGAGCGAAGAATCCCTGATCCCAGAAGTTGCGTCTGACTGTAAAAATACTGAGAATATGCTTTTCTCGCTCGAGCAAAACTTTAATGGCTCGAGCAAAGACACTTGGAAAAACATGCATTTTAGTCTCCTCGCTCGAGCAAGCATTCTTTCGCTCGAGCGAGCATCGCGGCCCTGTTTTCTATAAATACGTGTTTCAGTCAGAATTTAGGGTTACGCTTCTAGATCTTCTTCTTGGATATTAGGGTTTATATCTGGGGCTATTTTGCTAGTTTTCATTGATGTTTGATTGAGTATTCAACTCATGGTTTAAGAAGTATACATCAAAGGTTTGTTTGTTTATTCAATACAAAAGAGGGTGTTGTTCTTCGGTAGATTCTGTGGAATTCGAGTTTGAAGCTTTGGTGGATTCTGGAGTGGCTCATCATCGTGGATTCGACATCGGCACTGTGGATTCAACGTTAGGCAAGACAATTCCGAGCTGAAGACGTGGTTGGAAGAGGCACATTGGGGTCGGTTCAATTCAGGCGTGGATTCGCTGGGTAATTGAGAGAACACTTGTGTAATTCCTTTATATCTTCTTAGTGGATTGTTTTGTGACTTTTGCTCGTGGTTTTTTTTTTATCACAATTGGAGGTGCTCCAATTATGGTTTTCCACGTAAAATCATTGTGTCGATTTGTCTTGATTGTTTGATTGAGATTGTTATTTACTGCTTGAAATTGATACATAATCACAAATCAATATCTAGGGGATTTCTAAATTTTTCACAACCCAACCCGCTTCAACTTGTTTATTAAATGGACGGATTTGGGTCTAAACCCTCCATTTTCCATCTCTACATATGAAAAGTAAATAAAGACTAACATTGAACTCAAGAAGAAATGTCCACAAAGAGATCTGTTTTACCACATCATGCGATCCAGAGTGTCCAAGAGACTTAACATAAATTAGTTTTACATATTTGTGTTAATTATCTCAAAAATTTCTAGTTCTTAGAGTGCAAGGTAACAAATTTAAAATTAGATTATCATTATATTTTTGGGAATGAGATCTTCTTGTCCTTGGGAGAGGAGGGGGGAAGGGGGATCAAGTAGAGGTGAAACTTTTGTTGTCAAGCATGTTCGCACTTGGCTGTATTATGTAGTAAAAGTTGGAACAATTGAGTGAACTCAATTTAAAGTGAATGAATGCTTCTACCATATTATGTGATTGAAATATACTAATAAAACAGTTATACGACCAACAATATTTTACAGGATAAAATGTAGGGCAATTAAGAAACATTTTTGTAAAATGAGTGTAACTGAGGTGAGGATATTTTAGGTGGATGTGTGATAAGATTAAAAAAATATAGAATTAGAAATGCATACATTCATGGATAGTAAGAATAGCATCAATGGAAAATAAATTGAGAGAAAATATACTAAAAAGGTGTGTCATGTATAACAAAGACCAGTAGAGGCAACGATGAGGAAGTACGCTAGGATCATGACTAATAGAAACACTAGTGGGAGGGGATGACCTAGATTGACATGGGATACTGTAGTAAAAAAGGCTGTGAATTTATTTAATTTAACTAAGCATATGGCCCTTGATAGAACATAATGGAGAAAAGTGAATCATGTAGCTGACTCCAAGTATTGGGACACAAGGTTTGATTTGATAACTGGAAAATCTTAAGGAAAGAAAAATAAAACAAAATATAGGTCTGCACAAGATAAAATTATATGTCATGATTAGTTTTAACAAGTACTTCCAATTGGGTATTAGCAATCCTATGTAGACTAAACAAAATATTTTAAAGTTATAGCAAGATTATAATGATTCCCCGCAAAGCAGATACATAAAGACATACCAATCTCCATGGAAGCGTTAAAATTTGTGGGGCATCCTTCACATAATCTTCCATGGCTGTCATAAATGATGTAGATGACTGTAATTGGACATTATATAAAATACAATAATCACTGATTAGTTAAAACGAAGAACATAACAAATACCAGGCCGTAATAAACTTATAAAGATCTACAGGAACAAAGAGGGACTTACCAAGTCAAATTAAGAGGTCCTTACCTGTTCTATTTTAATATATTTCTGCCCATGTCCAAAACCAAGGCCCTACAGATCTCAAGGAGCTCAGATAAACTCTCTGCCTACAGTTGTCACGACCCCAGACTGCCCCTAGTAGTTTGGTGCCGTGATGGCCAGTAATCCAAGATTACCGAAGGCCAACTTACAAAATTCACACACAATCAGAGTATAAATATATGGGGCAAACATGTGCGGAAGCAATAATTTACAATACAAGTGGTCCATAAGAGCAGTGAATAAGTCAAATGGAATGACATACATCTTTACATAGCTTTAAAACTTAAATACAAATAAAATGAAGTACAAAGATACATTCTAACAAAAGGGCTTCACAAGCCGACATAAACAAAATACATGAAATACAACTAAAAGCATAATCTTCAGGATTGTCGACATCCTCACTGCCGACATAACACGCATACAAAACACACATCTCGACGTAGCCGACTTCTTGCTTGTTACCTACATATATACATAGGGAGGGTGCGCTTGGAAACTCAGTGAATGGTACAAGTAATAAAGGGGTTAAATGAATGATACCTGAGATCTTTTCAAAACAATACATAGTATATCCTTGTCAAAACCATACATAACATAGCCTAACTTGACTTGAAACAAAACGTCAATTGAACCTTGGTCTTTTAAAACTTACTTACATACTTAACATACGTTAAATCTTAAAACATAACCACGGCGTAACCTTGGTCCTTCAAAACAAAAGCATAACCTTGGCATCGAGCACACCCATTCATAGTCCGTAGGTGGCTGATATCTTAACAAGGGTGCTACTTAGGCTTAACGTCCCCTAGCACGAAAGGATGGTGCTACCTAGGCTTAAAGTCCCCTAGCACGGAAGGACCCTCAAAACAAGATGTGCAGTTGCATTATAGTCCCCTAACACTAAGGACTCTCAAACCAAGATGTGCAGTTGCATTATAGTCCCCTGACACTAAGGACTTTCAAAACAAGATGTGCAGTTGCATTATAGTCCCCTGGCACTAAGGACCCTCAAAACAAGATGTGCAGTTGCATTATAGTCCCCTGACACTAAGGACTTTCCGAGAATGTCATCAAAACAAAGCTTACTTAATACATAAAAATAGGGATAATCATTCATTCTTGATCAAATACTTTTATCAAAACGAAATAAGGCTTTATCAAATCTTTATAACATAGCTTTATTAAAAATACCACTCACATAGTTCTTGGGACGTCGGGGTCAAGGCAAAGGTCCAAGTCCTACAAACACATGGCAAAGCATACTGAATGCACTTCTCAAAACAAGTCTTACATATATGCAAATGATCTCGGGAAAACATGCTGGAAGTCAAAACACTGTTTTACATGTCAGGAAGACATGCTGGGCACCAACTAGGTCTTTGCCGAGGTCCCACACCTTCTAGCCGAGGTGTGGTTACCTAGGCTTCGGCGTGCGGTTGCATGCCGAGGTGCGCACAAGACAAACTAAAGGTGTAAGTGATCATGCAAGGTAGGCCAAGGTGAGATACGATGCTTGGCCGAAGTGTGAGGTCTAGGTGAGAGTGATCTCGGCGACTACACCTCGGGAAGTGAGGTTTGGAGATCTGGGTTTCCACCCGCGAAGAACAGGAAGAACATGAACATGAAGACCATGAAGAACATGAATGCTAAAATCATAACTTCTTTATTTACAAAATCTGGGATTTCATGCTATGAGTTCGAAAACATGGACCTGGGTACCCATACTTGAAAATCATATGAAAACAAACATAGAAACATGGATCTAGGCATGAGTTTTCGGATCAAAACATGACTTTTCTTGAAGAACACATGAATGCTATTTTCTCTTTCTAAAACTGAACTTCAAAGCAATGCATAGCTTACAAATCATATTCAATCATGCAATGCAATAACATAAACATGAAGAACGACAAGAGTAGATCAAGAATCTAACCTTAGAATACGGATCTAACGGTTCGATCTCTAGGAATCAAGCTTAGAAATCCACTCTCTCTCAAGAACTCCTCTCCCTCTTCTAGAGCTTCTCTCTCCTCTTCAAAACAAAGATATAGAAATGATAGGTTTTCTCTCTCTATCGGCTGACTTAACACTTAGCTCGGACACGTGGCAACGGCTGGTTGGCTCTCCTCAAAAAGGTGATAGATTGACAAGACAAGACTATGACAAAGTGTATCTAACAAGCTACCCGGCAAGGCACTCCGGCAAGTGATGGCATCGGCTAAGGACAAAGCTTCGGCAACTAAGGTGACAATGACCTCGACTAGGAAGGACAACACTTGACTAAGCTGTGCCACACCTTGGCCTAGATGTGCCACACCTCGGTCTAGGTCATACCACTCCAGGACAAGATCACTTAGGTGCAAAGGTAACATCTCGGCCTAGATAATACACATCTCGGCCTTGGTGATGAACACCTCGGCCTAGTTAATGACATCTCGGCCAATATGTCAGAGCGAAGGTGGAGGTCAAACGAAGTGGTTCCAAGACAATTCTAGATTGAAGATGACCTCAGCTTGGAATGATCTAGGCTTAACATAACTTAGGCTTGGCAAGACCTAGGCTTAACATAACTTAGGCTTAACATAGCAGGGAAAGGACAAAGCATGCAAGCAACACTTAGACATAACACATAAACACAAAGCAAGACAAGATTCATGAATGCAAACTTAACAAGACAAAGCTGTGTAAATGAACATGAACATGACTACAACATGAATATGGGTTGTTACAACAACTTAACATGGCAAAATATATAAATGCAAGCAAATATAACTAGGAGATCAATGTGGGTTGTTACATCCTTCCTCCCTTAAAGAAGTTTGGTCCCAAAACTTCACTTACCTTGTTCCCAAAACAATTCCGAATGTCAAGTTCTCATCTCTTCTAATCTTTTCTAGCCTTTACCTTGGGACAATCCTTAATACGATGACCTCTCTCACCGCATCCGAAACATGCTCCAGTTGCCCGAAGACAAACCCCCAAATGTAGCTTCCCGCAACTCGCACATGTCGGCCTGGTGTCTCCTTCCTGATTCGCGCTGTTGGGACTATCCTCCTCTGTCTCCTCCTTGGCATCATTCGGGTCTGCCTCTTCTTCTGGTTCTTCCCCGAACTTTGACTTCTGTTCAGGTTGGTTTCTGCAAGGATGGCTTTATCTAATACTCCAGCATACGTCGGCATGTTGAGCAAATTAACTTGATCTTGTATCGGCCCTCGGAGTCCACTCTCAAACTTCCTAGCTTTTCTGTACTCGTTGTCGACCATGTGAGGTGCATACCTTGCCAATTCGGTGAAAGCACGATCATACTCTGCCACTGTTTTGCTACCCTGTGTTAACATCTGAAATTCTGTGGTCTTGCGATCTCGGACACTGAGTGGGAAATGCTTGTCATAGAATAACTTCAAAAATCTGGCCCAAGTCAAGTCTTGGTTACCTTCTCGGATCATCATCCACCATCTACGAGCGTCGTCTTCCAACGTGAATGCTGCTAATGACACCTTCTGGGCGTCGGTGCTGGGAAAAACCTCGAACAACTTCTCCATCTCAAGAACCCATGCTTCTGCCTTCATCGGCTCTATACCTCCATGGAACTTCGGCAGTTTCATCTTCTTGAACTCTCTGATCAGGGACAATGTGTCATCTCCATACAAAGCTGGCTACGGAGGCACTTGTGGTACTGGCGGTGGCGGAACTGCATGTCGGCCATCTGTCTGCGCGGCCTGGGTGGAGGTGGTACCGGTGTTCTGCTGCCTTGCTTGCCTTAACTCATCGGCTAAACTTTCAACCAATCTTTCTAATCTGTCTATTCTGTCCTCGAATTGATCTCGGCCAACTGGGGGTCTACCTCTTCTCATGATGCTAGGAGTATGCAGGATGTGACTCTTAGAACAAAACGAACAAATGAACATGTATGCAAGTGAACATGATCATGTCGATGTAACAAATGCTCATGCCGAGATGATGCACACCTTGTCAAGTAGCAAGCAATATGATGCAATCCAAAGATCATTCTAAGGGACATCCTATGCTCTTTAGGACTCAAAGTGTGTGAATAACGTACTATAAGGAACTTGTGCTCTGATACCATTCTGTCACGACCCCAGACCGCCCCTAGTAGTTTGGTGCCGTGATGGCCAGTAATCCAAGATTACCGAAGGCCAACTTACAAAATTCACACACAATCAGAGTATAAATATATGGGGCTAACATGTGCGGAAGCAATAATTTACAATACAAGTGGTCCATAAGAGCAGTGCATAAGTCAAATGGAATGACATACATCTTTACATAGCTTTAAAACTTCAATACAAATAAAATGAAGTACAAAGATACATTCTAACAAAAGGGCTTCACAAGCCGACATAAACAAAATACATGAAATACAACTAAAAGTATAATCTTCAGGATTGCCGACATCCTCACTGCCGACATAACACGCATACAAAACACACATCTCGGCGTAGCCGACTTCTTGCTTGTTACCTACATATATACATAGGGAGGGTGAGCTTGGAAACTCAGTGAATGGTACAAGTAATAAAGGGGTTAATTGAATGATACCCGAGATCTTTTCAAAACAATACATAGTATATCCTTGTCAAGACCATACATAACATAGCTTAACTTGACTTGAAACAAAAGGTCAATCGAACCTTGGTCTTTCAAAAGTTACTTACATACTTAACATACGTCAAATCTTAAAACATAACCTCGGCATAACCTTGGTCCTTCAAAACAAAAGCATAACCTCGGCATCGAGCACACTCGTTCATAGTCTGTAGGTGGCCGATATCTTAACAAGGGTGTTACTTAGGCCTAAAGTCCCCTAGCACGAAAGGACGGTGCTACCTAGGCTTAAAGTCCCCTAGCACGGAAGGACCCTCAAAACAAGATGTGCAGTTGCATTATAGTCCCCTGACACTAAGGACTTTCAAAACAAGATGTGCAGTTGCATTATAGTCCCCTGCAACTAAAGACTTTCAAGACAAGAGTGCAGTTGCATTATAGTCCCCTGCAACTAAGGACTTTCAAGAAATGTCATCAAAACAAGATAGTGCTTGATACATA